>SCDY01002359.1:0-14118 GCA_004143825.1 Drosophila micromelanica | reverse complement strand
TAACGATCATACATTTCGTTTAGAAGAAAACAAGGATTTCGTTTCTGTGCTGAGGGCACGCGCACCGAGGAAAGTGAGTGCTACGTGCATTTGTATGTATATGTGTGGGTGTGTATGTGTGAATTTGTGTATGTATGTGTAAACGAGCTGAAATGTTTATAGAACCAGATCGCAGGGTTCAGGGTATCTCTACTCTCTCTCGACTAGAGCCTTCTCACTTGTTTTATTATATTATATTTATATTATATTATATTTAAATTGTTGATTAACATAGAGTCATAACAAATTTTGAAACCATACAAAAATTTCTGTCAAAATTAAAAATATTTGCGCAGCTTGTTTATTATTTTGAACTATTTTGAACTGTCAGCATTCCAGCCCACCCAAAAGCCCACGCACAAATCCAATCTAATTCATCTGCTTTGTTTTAAAGCTAACCAATTTAGCAGCTTTTTAATTGCCGCCAGTCAAATGCAGTACATTGAAATGTTTTTAATTAGTTTGGCGGGCGTTTTGTCTGTTTGTCTCTTTCTGGCTGTATCTGTATCTGTCAGATACATATATTGGCTGAGGCCTACATATGTTGTTGATTATAAAACGCAGATTGTTCGCTTTGATTTACACAAGTTTTATGTTAATTGAAAATGAAATTTTATTTGTTTTTCTCTCAATTTTTTTTTTTGTTTGTTTGTATATTTGCTGTAAGTTTTGTGCAAATATTTAAGCATCTGCTGCTCATCTGAAATTGTTGTCTGCCTTTTAGGCTGTCCAAATGTTGCTTTGTGTTCTGTTCTGCTTCTTCTTTTTGCCTTTTTTTTATGTTTTTGCTTTGTTTGGGGCTTGTGCCATAAACTTGTTTGCCCACAGCCACTTTGGCGACAGAAAAATGTTGTAAATTTTCCAACATGCCACAGGGCAACCAAGCACATGCCACACACCACATCGGATCGCCGAAGCACCTCAGTACTGAAATCAAATTAATAAAAGTTGTTGCTGTTGGGTAATTTGAGCTGCCTGCGGGTCACAGACAACGCGCTTCAGTGCATTTTTATAATGCCCTCGCAAATGGATATTGTTCTTTTGTTATGAAATGTGTAACTGTATAGAAGGAGACATGTGAAAGTCTATTAGGCATATATAATCTTGATCGAACAATTGGTTAGATACAAAGATTTTTATATATTAAAGATTTTAATGCATTTTTTTATATATGTAGCAACTAATAAATAAAAAAAAAATAAAATTTTACAATTAAACTTTTGTGCGGAAAACCTCTTTGTTATTCAAGTTATCTTTACGAAGCTCGTCATTTACTAGCTTTGGTCTATTTTTAATTTATATGCATAATATTTTGATAATGGGATTACTATATCATATAGCTGGCAAGAGAACTATTAGTCTAAATTAAAAAAAAATATTGTAAAAACTTTATTGTTTTTCAAAGTATCTCAACGAAAATGATCAGTTACGACTTTTATAATCGAACATAAAATATTTGGTTAGTTTATTAATTATAATAATAATAATTCTAGTAAATGGTTAAAGTCTAAAATAAGTAAAAAATCTGCGAGGTCAGTCAGGGTATTTTAAGCATCGGTATAGTTAAATTTTGTATCGTATTTTTTTTATTCACTTCACAAACAGCCGCCTCGTGCCCACATTTGCCACCCTAACTGACACTTAACTGGCGCTTGATGTTCTTTTTAATGTGGTTGTGAAAATATTACTCATTTCTGAGCTAATTTTAGTTCATAGTTCAGTTGATTGAATGTCATCGTGAAATATGTCAAATGTCAAACACAATTAAAATGCAATTAGTATCGAGTTGAGTTGCATCGAGAATGCCTTTTAATTGGCACAAACACGTGTCTGCCGCAGCGAAAAAATGACAGCAGAACAGATGTGTGGTCTATATATATACATATATTGTATAGAGCCCTGCATTTTTGTTTGTTTTCTCAATTTATGGCGGTGCGTTTAAAATGCCATTTGTTATATTTCGATCGCAGTTGCTATCTCTGCATTGCCCCATGATTCATGGCTATTTGTTATTCATGAATTCTTTTTTCGTTTCTCATAAATTTCACCCTGAATATTTTCCTCTCCCTTTTGCTCTGTGTTTATTTTCCAATGGCTTATCGTCACCAAATTTTTGGACAATTGCGAGAGTTACGAGTATTTTTATACACGTAATCATCCATAATTGTCTATCGTAATTGACTTTGACTTTGACGAACGCGTGTAAAATGTCAAATGATTGACGGGGAGCGGGGTTAATTGGAAAGGGAAAATTCATGCGTTTGGGAGCTTTAAATATTGTGGGGTGAGACCCGATTTACTAACAATGCGGTTGTATAATAAATGATGGCTTGTATAATAATTAATTGTATAATTAAAAATAACAATAAATTAGATTTTATAAACTAAGCATTAGCTGGTTTATCAAACCAGTAAAACGTATAAGAAAATGGTTTTTAAAAATTAAAATAAAATATTTAAGAAAGAGAATGAAAGGTTCTAAGTATATATTTACGATTCACATGCATAACAAAAAATGAAAAATCTTTTTTCTTGAAGTTTCAATTTCTAAAAAGTTCTGATTACAACATTCAAAGTTTAACTTTATTATTTTCCGTTTTGCATTGGAAATAGTTTCTTAAAATTATGACCCAAAATGAAAAATCAAAATTTTTTGATTGCATTTTTTCTAATCTTAAATCTGTTGACGAAGTTTCGTTGCAAATAACAAATATGTGTGTGTGTTTTTTTATGATTGCACATCATAAAAAGCTCAAAGTCAACAACTATCGATTGTAATGTTATAGTCCAGTTTTCCCCCTCTCTCTCCCTTCCTTCACTTTAAGCAGCTGCAGTTGATACACGCACCCCTGTCCACGTTTTGCTGTCATTTTTTTTTTGGCATTGGCTATGGATATGTTGCGCTTCAGTGCTACAGCTGTCACACACACACACACACACACATACACGAATACCCGTTAAACCCACTCCATGATCTAATGCGCCGAACACTCTGTGTTTCCATTGCCAATGTGATACGTTCACGTTTTCTATTGCGTGCGCAACGTTGCGTATACGTAATGTAATTTAAATTTTGTGCATGTGCATTGAACGCTTTGCTGCGCTTTGGAGACACGACGCCAAACATTTCCATTTACCATCTATCATTCTAGCATTTTCCTTTGCTGTCAAAATACGTGCCACGCCAGACCGGGCGTAAATTGGGTCCCCCTCCAGGTTTCAACGGCAATTGGGGGCCCACACACGGACAGCATTTTTATCTCTTTTTTTTTTTTTTGATATTTTTTCACAAGGCGAGTAATTACAATTAATTTCAGGTTTCATATTGCAATCAAAATTCGACAGACAGGCGGACAGACACGGCAAATTAGTTCAGTAATCGCGATGTTGTTGTAGCCATTGTTGTTGTTGTTGTTGTTCCACTCTGTTTTTGTTGTTGGGCGTCAATTAGCGACGCCTGCGACCTTCGAACATAATTTCAAACAATTTTTTTTTGGCTTTTGAAAGCTTCAACAAAAATCTCAAATTTGCCGCATTTTAGAAATTATTGCATTAGTTTTCTTTATCTATTTTTGTGCTTTGTTTTTGCCCTGGCTTTCTTTGACATTTAAATTTTGGGTTTAATTTTCCTTCACTTTTCCTTCGGCTTGAATTAGTTTTTGGGTTTTTCTTAATTTAACTTGGGTGGCAAATTTTGTCTTTGACACGTTGACTTTTTCTTTTTAGCCATAATTTATGCGGCTGACAAGTTGCCCAAAACAAGTGTGAATAATGTCTTTTTATTTGGTTTTTTTTCTTACTCTATTATTTTATTTTTGTTTATAATTTTTGGGGCTCTGTGTCACGTTGTGCAAATATAAATTTGTTGCTGCGATTGTTGCTGTCAATTTGTATGGCTTAGTTATCAGCATTACACATACATGCAGACATACATATACTTATGCACTTGACTGTGTTTTAAGTGGAACACGACAATTGTCAATTTACATAAGCTGTTGTACATATACATGCATGTTCATAAATGTATGAACATATAAAAAGTGATTTTGTTGATTGTGACACAAAACGGCATATTGATGATAAAACAATGCAACTGATAAGAATAACCAAAAGCTGATCGATAAAAATGTCGATATAGAAAAAGTAATTGACTCTAAAAATTTAACTGTGTCAAACATTTTTTTTTTTGAGAGAAGCAAATTTTTGGTTCTTAAAACTCTTAATCGTTTGTGGGTATCAAAATTAGTAAATAAGCTTATTTCGCACACAAATCAATAAAATACTGATATGTCGAGTTTTTCATTTCCAGTAAGGGTATAATTCAAACTTTTATAACTTTGTCAAAACTAGATCATTTTTAAAAAGTTTATAATTTCAAAATGGAATTTTTTTTAAGTTTGTATATTAATTAAAGATATTTTTAAAAAACACACTTTAAATCCTAATAGGCAATTATATTACTTTAAGCTTACTTTACATGTATGTTATTTCATAATTAATTATATTGGTTTGATAAGCCCCCCACACTTATTTTCCACATCCCGCAGTTAATTCATTTTTATGTAGTGCTTAAATATTATTTGATGTAGAATTTATTTAAGAATTGTTGTCAGCTATATTTGTTTTGGGGTCTGGGGTATTCAAGCGAGAATAACAACACCACAGTGGAGCCACAATAACAACGACAACAACAACAGCAGCAGCAACAACAACTAACCAAAACAATGGAAGCCGCAAACAACTTTCGCGAAAACTCGTTTTCCACGCGTTCGCATAAAATGTTACATACAATGTTGTTGTTGTTGTTATTGTTGTTGTTGCCGCCCTTGTCGCTCATTTAGAAGCCAAAATCTGTAGCCTGTGTGCCACACGGCCAAAAACCCGACGCTGCATCCATTGAAACGTACAACAGCTGCCGCGGTTGGGGCCAAAACCAAAACCGGTTTCTTCCCAACGTGTAAAAAAAATACAAAAATAATGTATAGAAAAAAAAAATAATAAATATTTTTTTTTATGTGTGTGCTTATGACGACAACGCGACGTTGTTTATATTTTGTGTTTACGCGAAAATTCTTTGCTTAAGTTTTCTTTCACTTTAAATTCGCGCTGGGATTTTTTGCAATTCTTTGCTACTTTTTTTTTTCTTGTCATCTTTTTTTTGCATTTTCTTTGGCGCCATTTAAATGAGGCAGCGTTTCCGTTGCGGTTGTCGCCTTCGGGCTGAAACGTTATTCACGTTATTCACGTGCAGCAGCAACAGTGGCAGCAACAGCGGCAGCTTCAATTCCCGCGGTTTCTCTCTGCCCCGTTTGACACACATTTTACCTGGCTGGCTCTTTAAGTTGCCTTCTGTTCCCCGGCCTCCTTCTCGTTATGCAACTCAAATCAAGCATGAAAAGCTGCTTCAACAATTGACCACAATTGGGACAGCTGACAGAGAGCGGCCCATAACAGAAGCTCGCCGCGAACGTGCCCCAGCCAGGCCAGGGGTGGTGAGCATAACATAAAGGAAGCCAAATAGTTCTTAGCCCATTTGCCACATTTTGTGGTATTTATAAATACACTTTAACTGGCCAGCTTAACTGAAGTAAGAGGATGGTAAAGAGCGAAAAGAGGTTTACACTTTTCGTATACAATACAAAAGTATTTTAAAAAGCAACAATAAACTGAGATACTCGTCATTATTTCTTGTAAAAAGTGTTGAGTAACGCTTGTGAAGTGACTGTATTTCGATGAATTTCCTTTAGATAATTTACTGAGTGACATTTTTAAGGTGTTAAATTACAGTTTTATATTATTTTGAAATGTATTAACATTGTTTTTTTATTAAAGTGAAAACCGACCTTTATAATTAATATTTTAACAGGTAAAATACTTTATATAGCTATGTATAGGTGTTAAATAGCGACTGGTGGCAGAAATCGATAATTTCAATTGTCGATAAATTATATTATTCTAATACATTTTAATTTTAAATTTGAAAAAAAATCTTGCATTACCTTTCATATTGTTTTTTAATTTGTTCTGAATTTGGAATTGCCTAAAATTTGAAAAAGTAAATGTATCCAATATATATCTGCTATTAAGTGTCCAAATTTCAACTTTTTATAGAAATGTATGGAATGGAAAAGACTTAAACATTTTAAATATCGATTTTAATTTAAAGGGTATTTGAGTGTCGTTGTGTCAGCCTATCTTTTGGTATTTTTTCTGCTGTTTTTATCTGTTTATTTATTTATTTTTTTGCTTGTGAATTCTCCTTCAGCTATTTGTAGGTAGCCTAATTTCAACGCTTGAATGCTGTCCATACCAACAGACACTAATGTGTGTGTGTGTGTGTGGGAGTGTGGGTGTGTGTTGAAGTGTGTGTGCGCCCAGCTTATCTGAGCCGACATCAGAGTCAACCACAACAACATTGTGAGTGGCAACTGTGAGATGGAATTTTTTTTTTTTTTTTTATGTATACCTTTTGCTTACGCTTTGCTTTTATCAGCTTCTTCTTTCCAGTGCTTGAGCCGATTGGCAATGCAAACTTAAATGAAGTACAAATATCTGTGACTAAAAATAGTTGAGGGTAGTCGGGTGCTTAACTTCCTCTTTCTTCGGCTTGTTGGCCAATTAGATTTGGCTCCAACGCAACTTAGCTGGTTATTTGTATGCAGGCTGAGCGACGTTTCTTAATGGCAGACAATTTTGCTTAGAATTTTGATGCAGTCTTTCAGGTTGTTGTTCTCGTTGCTGTTGTTGTTGTTGCAGCAGAAAAACTCGTTTTGAATTTTTAATTAATTGTTGAAATTATGATGAACATCATGATGAAGTTAATGATTGCTGATTACATACAAAAAATAAATAAATAAGCAGCAGAGGCAAGCAAAAATGTTTTGTAATTTTCGCTTTTCAATTTTTGCTTTCAATGGGCAAACAACAGCAAAAAAGTAAATTGCACTTGCAACGGCAACATTCCGCATGCCACAAACACAAAAAAATATATGGGGCGTGTTATGCAGCTGGATGCCGGCCCCGATTTGGCGGTCGCTTTTCCGCTTCCGCGTGACGTTGACACAATTTGAGCTGTCAGCTCATTATTATCTATATCTAAATATATAATATATTCTCTAACTCTCTTTCTCCCTCTCTCTTTGCAGCCAAGAAACAAAATGGCGCCGCCATACGCACAAATAGCCTGGGCTCCGGCACCCGCACCCCGCCCCTGGAGCGCAAAAGCAAACTGAGCGCTTTGGGCAGATTCTTCAAGCCCTGGAAATGGCGACGAAAAAAGAAGAGCGAAAAATTCGAAGCGGCCTCCAAATGTAAGTTTATCTCCTTACAAAACATGAATTGATCAATAATTGATTCCTGTGTGTTTTGCAGCACTGGAACGCAAGATTTCTGTACGTGCCAATCGCGATGAACTAGTGCAAAAGGGCATACTCCTGCCGGAGAGTCCACTGGGCAATATACCGGAGCCGGGTAAGTTTACCAAAGAGCGAGCTTGTTAAGGAATGTTAAGGAAGGTGTTCTCTTTTGGCAGTATTTTCTCTCTTTTTTTGATCTCTTCTGATCTAATATTCTGTAACGCTATCCCTTTGTTGCACTGTATCTCTAGATATCCCTATCTTTCTCACATTCTTTACTATCGCCTTTCTATGCGATTTTCATACATTTATTTAATGCTTATTAAAATCTGTGAGTAGCAAATCAAATTCTAGAGTAAAGAAACAATTAAGAGAACAAGAGAGTGAGAATTAAGGTAAAAACAAATTTTATGATTTTGAAAACTCTGTTTTCATTACTTGCTTAAATTTCTGAAAATTCAAGCTCAGAATACCAATTTAATCAATTTCCAGTTCTATTCCTCTTAAAGTTTTTCTTAAACTACTAAAGATGCCAGAGGCTTTGTTTGCGCATACTTCCATATACATATATATATATATATATATATATCTATATAACTGCATAATAGATGTGTGCATATCATTGTTACGCAAGCTAATAACACTATAGCATAGAGCTCAAATGTAATCCCCCATTTCCCTTTGTTGTTGGCTGCCATAAGGAAGAAAACTTTTGTAAGCCGGGCCAAACGGTTGCGAGTTTCAATATCCCGACCGCAGGCGCAAACATGTATCTTGACTTTTCAGTTAAGCTTTCGGCTAAAGCCAGGGGGCAAAGTCAACAAACGGAAATTGGCCATAATCCACGCACGATTTAGCCGTGGATGACGAGCCTGACGACTTGGCTCCGTCACGAGCTCACGCCAGGTTTTCAACTCACGCTGGCACTTTGCTAAATTGTTTGCCAAAGCAAAAACAGACAGCAGAGAACGTGGCAGTCGGGTGTAACCGACTGCTCTATACTCGTTCACAGTATATTTATATTTATATTCCATGCCAGTTTTGCGTCATGTCAAATACAAGGAGGAATACAATAAATGTTGTCTGCAGTTTTGCGGCTTTCTGTTAGTTTTACAGCAAGGCCTTTCTACGCGATTCTCATGAATTCAAGTACAAACCCAATAGACTCTTTTCACCCCGTTAACAAGTATAACAAGGGGAAAGGGGAGAATGCTACATAGCTGGTTCCTTCCACGTCACTTCAGTCGTCAGTCTGAGGCAATTTGCAGATGGGTATATATTACACTCTATTTTCAAAGAGCTTTTTTTGTTGTTGTTGGCGACGTCGCGACATGCTCCCGTTGGTAATTAATCAACGGCGGCTAATTGTCAATGCGAGACGTCGTTGCGACATCGCAGCCTTTCTACCCGAAACACCGAACAGTGCACGCGAAATGCATTTCAAATCGAATGGGGGAGCTAACAAAAATATCGAACCTACCTCAAGTTGTCGTTGCTTGGCCCAGGCCAGCTTTGCCCGCCGCCAGCCAACAGATGGCGCTGTCGGGTGAAAGTTTGTTGGTGAAAGCTTGCGCAAGCTGAATGAAAAAGTTCGTGCACAAAAGCTCGCTGCTTTTATGAATGAACACCATTGAGAGATTTGAAGGTTGCCGAAAAAACAATTCCGTTATGCTTGGCTTGTATAGAATTTATTAAAGTTTTGGATAAGAGATAAACTGAAAACATTAATTAATTAAAAAAAAAAGTTTCACTAATATATTAGGTAAATTTGGATAATTAAATCGTTAATTTCCAACAAATTTTGTGACTTTTCAATTTGAAGAATCCAAAAATTCTTGGGCTAATCGTGATGAATGACTTACACAGCTACTCTATTTCTCCACTCTTTCTCTCTTTTGCAGGCGAGGAGTCGTACTACAACAATAGCGGAGCCACCGCCAATGGCGCCCTGCTCTCAGCCGTCCACAATAATTCCATAAATCAAGCCAACAATTCCATAAATGCCACAACCTATGGCAGCGCCGGCAATGCGCTCCTCATACAACAACAACAACAACAACAGCAGCAGCAGCAGCAGCAACAGCAACAGGGGGGTGGTGGGGGCGTGCCCAGCTCGATATCCGTGCAACAGTTCAATGCAAATTCCATGCTCAACGGCGCCAGCCTCAATCAACACAATTCCATGGCCAATGGCGGTCTCATTGGAGGCTCGAATGCCGGCGGCGGCGGCTGCGGCGATGGCGCCTCGGACACATCCTCGCTGAGCGGCGGTGTGCCCCATTCACAATCGGCGCCACAGCAGCTGGGCGTGGGCCAGCAGGCGCCGCCACCGCTGACCCCCCTCGCCCAGCACCACCAGGCGCTGGCCCAGCAGCTGCAGCAGAGATTCGCCATCAGCAACAATAACGGTAAGTACGCAGTCCATTGAATTACTTTCCGTATTATGGGGGGACTCTAAAGAGGGGGCTTTGACTTTGTCTATACTTGAAATTTGATTGTGGTATTGAATAACGAATCGAAACAATTGTCAGGAAGTTTCTCTGGAAACGGTTTTTGTCAACATAATTGAAAAGCCTTTCACTATTGTTACGGTTTTATGAAAGCATAAAATTATCCTTTAATTGGGAAATTTGAGTGTGATTTGTATTCAAAAGAAACCCATTTTATGTTTACTGATTCGTTTAATTAGTGAATCAATAATGTTGAAAGCATTGAAACAGAGAATTCTGTTTTGAACTAATGATAAATAATTTTTTACTGAATATCATGAATTTGGTTTTCTTTCGGGTTAATGTTTGGGAACTATTTAGAAAAATTATTACCTTTTTCTCTATAATTCATTTACTCCAAATTGTTCTTTATTATTTTTGATTTTACTCTTTTGGAATCTGTGCAAGATTATTTGGGAATATTAAAGACTCTTTTGTATTGTAGCAGAGTATTTTGGCGAAACTCCGTGAAAAAATCTTTGAAATGAAAAGTTTTCCGAAATATTACTGGGAATATTTAGGAACTACTTCGAAAATATCACTAGTTTGTATTAAATATTTTATTATTTTGATATTTTTGTTAAGTATATTTTAGAAAATATTCAATACATAAACGTTTTGTTGAGAATATTATTATTCCGATTAAAATTTCTTAATAGAAATATAATGATCACTGCAGAAGGGAGTACGCGCTAGTGGAGAAATATCACGACCTGTGCAAATACTGAATACTACCAGAATTTAATTTATTTTTAATTAATTATTTTAATGCATTTTTATAGCCCATCGACTAATACCGCGATTACTTAAACAACAATTCCGTTTAAAAGCCTCGCAAATAAAACGTTGCATACTTTGGGGTTGTCGCACATAGCGGTAAATACTGTTGCCTGCTTTCAAGTGCTTGGCTGAAACTCAATTACGAAGACATCACCATTAGCCGTAAATTAGACGCGCTTAAAGCCAATTCTAGACGAGTTAACGCCTAGTTAAGTCCCTCGCTTAAACACAAAATTTGTTTTGGCTTTGTTCTTGACTACTGAAATTGTTGCTGTCAGCACTTGCGGCAGTTTGCCAAAAAGTCAGATAACATTTGAAAGAAAACACACACAAATTCATTGAGGGCGGTTGTGGGGGAGAGTGCTGGCTATTTGAACGGTAAACAAACAGCGCTGCTGCTTTTGCTCTTGAAATTTATGAATTTGACTCGCTCGTTTTTGCACTCTCTCTCTCTCAGTTATCATAGACAGTCTACATGTTTGATGACTATCACAAAAATCTAGAATTCAGTGCGCTTGAAGCTTTTCGGCATTGCGTTTCGTGTTTGTTTTGTGTGTTGATGCCGCGGCGACGACAATTGCAGCAGCACGCAGCCGGCATGTGCTTTGCTCTGTTGCTGCGCTCTCTCTTCGCCGTCGACTGTTGACGTCGCTCTCGTTACGCGCACGTTTTGTGCCTTTGTTTATTTTGCACTTGCTTCGTTAAGCGTAAGAGAGCGCGCTCTCATTCTCTCTCACTGTTACTTTTTATCATATTGCTACTGCGTCGTTTTTGTTGTTGGCTTTTTCGGGCTAGCTGGACGACGGCGTCGCAATTTTATGGCAAACCGTTTCGCTGCTCGTAGCCTCTGTCATTTCCTATGTTCAGTTAACATTACAACGCAGCCCGCTAGAGCAGCGCGTGTTTTTGTCGTCGCTGTAGAACTAAATAAAAAAAAAAACAAATAATTAAAAAAAAAATAATAATAACACTGAAATTATGCGCAAATATTCGTAATTGTGTTTACTGTACAAGTATTTCTTAAGTGTCTGTCGCTCTCTGTCTCGCGCTGTATCTATGTATGTGTGTGTGTGTGTTAAACCAACAAGTTTACACGATAAAATATGTAATACTTAATAGCTGCAATATTTATAAGCCATTTAGCCAGACGCTTTTGCTTGTGCATAATCCCAAGGTGAAGCTGTTTAGAGAGCTCTTTTGTGTGAGGTGTTTTTTTAATTTTCCTCAACGTTGCCGGTAGTGAGTGTATTATTTTTTTTAATTTAATATTTTTTTTTTTGGATTTTCAAAAGCCGTTCTGAATTTATCTTAGGATATTATTACTTAAAAATGCTTGAAGATCTTATTTCATCTGGCTGCAGCGTCAGCACACAATGCAAATAAATGCAATTACAATTGAGGTTTTGCCAACAACAACAACAACAACAACAGCGCCGCCCACAAAACTGAAAACTCGTAAAAATGAAACGAAACAAAAACAAACGAGTCTCGTGCGAGACACACGCACACAAGCTCGACTAACGGCACAAACGAAGCGCTTGTACGAAACGTTTCCTCGCGCCCAGCTCCGCTTGTGTTTTGGTTTTCAACGAATGTCGCACAAAGCACAACACAAAATCATTTTTGTTCAGTTCAGTTTTTGGTGTGTGTGAAATGCAACAGAAAGCGGGGCGGCGAATTAAAAGTAGGCACGCAAAGGCATTCTTAATTTGCATAAGTGTGTGTGTATGTAAATGTTGAAATTGTAGTTGGTAGCCTGGTTTCCGCTACGAGGGCTGTTTTATTGTGTTTGTTGCAGCATAAAAAACGTAAAAGAAAAAGAGGAAAACTTTAATTTGCCGTCATTCCACTTTTGGTTTGTTTTTCGCCGCTTGTGCTGCTCATATTACGCATACGCAGCGTCAGCGGCCTTTGGGCTGGCAAGAGGAAGCACCCAAATTTGTTGCCTACCATTGCGCGCTCTCGCTCTCTCTCGATTTCTCTCGCTTCGCATCCTTTCTGTGTATTGCGTTTTGACGCTGTTATTCGTTGCGCTCTCGCGCTCTCCCTCTCGCATTGTTTTGTATTTGCCGTCAAAAAAGGAATAGTCAAAAATAGTGTGCACAAAATACAAAAAAAAAAAATAATAAAGCTCAGCAGACTGTGGCTAATTTTTCGTTTGAATTTTGCGCTGTTTTCTCGCAAAACATTATTAATAAAAATGTGTTTAAACAATTTGTGCTTAAATAAATTCTTGAAACTGGTAGCTGCTTTTGTGTGTATGTGTGTTTATAGATATTTTTATGTGTGTTTTTGTCTGTGTGTGTGTGTTTTTTTGTGCTGCCTGCAGTCGCTGCTCGCGTAGGCCGCACTGCATCCTGAGGTCGTCCACCTTTATTCCTCTTTTGCTGCGCTTTCGTCATTGTTGGAGATGTCATCGCAGCCGATTCCCACTGTGCAGTGTATATATGTATATGTACATATGTACGTTTGTGTGTGTAAGAGTGCGTGCATATTTTTCATTATTTTTTGTTTGCCTTTTTTAATAATATTCATAATAATAATAATAAATATTGACATAGCTTTTGTTCTATTCGTTTATTTATTGTTTATTGTTTTGTAGTGTAAAAAAACTGTTCGGCTTTCATGTTGGGCTAGGTTAGCGTTTCAGTGTTGTAAGGTGAGTTCTTAAAACTTAAAGTTCTAACCTCAAATATCGCTATCCACATAACTTGAGTAGATATCTAGTTTTTAGGTTAGTTTTTGTACCTTGACTTCCGTTCGTTCCGCATTCTAATCTAATAAGATATGATATTTATATATTTTCGCTGTGTCTCCAGCAAAATCTTATTAACTGCTCAGATAAATTGCTTTACGCCATTCCACAGATAAGCACTCACAAGATATACTCCCATATATATATATAAACATATTAATATCTGTATATATAATAACTAATTGAGTCAGAGTGCGACGCCCAAGTTTGTGATAATGCAATTAGACGAGGCAACCAACTGAAGTCTCTTGTGTTATTCCAATCGTGCACTGGAGAACTATATACTCACATAATCTCTGTTTGTGTGTGTGTGTGTGTCTTGGAAGCAAACAATTCAATAATAATACCTTGTAGTATTGTTAAAAAGGGGCGTATGAATAGTCGAGATTACATTATTTAAAAATCTCTTATTTTGGAATTTCGGAACTTAACAAAAAACCAGCGATTTATGTAGGAATGAAATTAATTTAATATATTTTAAATAATAGCTTGAAGCGCTTTGGTTCTATAGAATTGATTTTTATATCAATATACGATGAAAATGAATTAATTTTTTACAAATTCCATAAAATTTTCAGCATTTGAAATGGAGTTTAATAACTATTTTTTATACCCTGAACCCATTGAAAATGGGTGAAACAGGGTATTATGGTTTTGTTGAAATGTATGTAACAGGTAGAAGGAGGCATCTCCGACCCCA
>SCDY01002358.1:0-15947 GCA_004143825.1 Drosophila micromelanica | reverse complement strand
CTTATTTAGTGCCGAGAGTTTGTGTGTATGTGTTAAATGCTGGGTTCAGGGTATCTCCTAGTCGGGAGGTCCCGACTAGAGCAATCTTACTTGTTTTAACTCAAGTTGCCGTTCCAATAAAGCACTCTCGAACTTTAAATAAAAGATATACATGGCACTCCCAAATTAACTGCAAAACACATACTTTAATCTCTGTCACAAATCAACAGTAATACCCAAAATATGTGAACAAAATCAAAAATATTTGTAATACAGCTGTATGAGTGTCACTCGGAGCATTCCGTTCAACACCCATAACTAACATGCAATCTGAGGCTGATATTGCACCAATAGAACTCAAACACGACTTTTAATAGCTAGCATTTAAATTGTGCAGACACCCCTATTGCAAATATAACTTAACAACGCAGAATATGATCTAATAGACCAACTATCTCATCAGAAAAATGTGTGAGGCGGGTTGGAAACTCAACCTCCCACGAAAATAATAAATTAGTATTCAAGTATATATAATATGTATAAGAAAATGTTAATGAAGTTATGCACTGAAGCAGAATAGAATAAGTTATGTTAAGTTAAATAATTATGTTGAAAATAATATCGGTATAGCAGATAGCCTCGGTCTATCAGCAGCAGCCTTACGATCAGCTGCTGAAAGCGCAATCGGGAGCAGCCCTGCGATCAGCTGCCGAAAGCTCAAGCCAGAGAGCGGCGAAAAGCGAAAAAACGGAGGAAGCTGTGCTGCTGCCACGAATAGCAAGAAGCGATCAATTAATTAGTTAAGTCATTGGCCAAGGCTCACGAAGAGCAGCCACGTGGATTTGAAATTAGTGTCGGACTTTTGAGTTGATCGGTCGGGTGTCGGATGACAAAAATTAAAATAGAGCGCGACGTAGTGTCGTTATGCTTAAAAAACCTAGTCCAAAAAGCGATAAATATCGATATTAAGAAAGAGTTATCGATCTTTTGAAATAAACTTGATCTTCGTTTGGTATATACGAACCGAATGAGTCCAAGATCAGCTTTCCAGCTTCTATAGACTCTGAAATCGGCATGTTCATACAGACAGACGGACATGGCTTAATCGATTCGGCTAGTGATGCTGATAACGGTATAAAAAAGTATAAACAATAAATTAAACAAAACAACAATAAACAAAAAATTATTAACTAAAGTAAATAACAAATTATAAAACAGCAGACCTATTACTGGAGTTCTGCCGGCTGTGCGGGAAGAATTCACCAAAACGCAGGGTTGTTGATAAAAGGGCTATCAGAGGCACTAGCGGCGCCACCTAGGCCGGTATTAGGTGAGCGTCGGCACCTCTATAACCCGGAATTAGACGCAATATTAGGCGTCGGGAACAGCGGGTCGTGGGCCACAATCGACACAGGCGCTACTCGGAGCTTCGTAAAAAAGTAGACTGCACGGAAACTGGCGAAACACGGACGGACGCATAAGACGCGGATGCAGATACGGCTGGCGGACAGGTCGTCTTGAGGATTATGCAGGGGCTAAGCATGCAAATAAACTGGCAGGACGCGAGGTGGAGATGTCCCTGTTGGTGATAGACTCCATGTTGGATCAGCTGATCCTAGGCATGGATTTTCTTCGCGCGGTCGTCACGAGGGTGCAGTGCAGGATCGGCACCCGGTACGAGGATGGCCCCAGCGACGATGGCGCATCAAGAGGATGTGGCAAGGCTGGAGCGGAATGGCGGCAAACCACCACTTCGGAGAAAGTGAAGGTGGAAGGACCATGATCGGAGGACGCGGAGGCGAAAGGCACTACGGACATGGGCCAAGAGGGTCAGTCAGATCGACTGGCACGTCGAGGAACTCCTCCAGGCGGGTGCAATCAAACCTTCTCATAGCGCTCCCATTGTGCTGGTTAAAAAGAAGACGGGCGAATTGCGTATGTGAGTGGATTATAGACATCTCAACGCTCATACGCTGCCGGACGCGTACCCGGTACCCCGTATTAACCACATTTTGGAACGTCTACGGCAGGCCCGATACATCTCGACGTTGGACTTGAAGCAAGGATATTGGCAGATCCCGATTGCTGAGGATAATTGGCAGTACACGGCATTTACGGTGCCGGGCTGGGGACTGTTCCAGTGGCGAGTGATGCCCTTCGGTCTAAATTCCGCGTGCACTACATTTCAAAGGGATACGGTTATAGGAGCAGAAATGGAGCCACACGCGTTTGCATTCCTGTGCCAATACTTGGGTATGACGTCGTTGTACCGCCGCTTCGTGCCCAACTTCGCGTCAAGTGTGCAACCATTGACGGAGCTGCTGAAAAAGGGACGCAAATTGGTCTTGGCGTGTCGAGCACCAAGCGGCGTTTGACCACCTGTCTTGATTTCTCCGTCAAGTTCGTGCTTCAGACGGACTCCAGCGAACATGGACTGGGAGCAATATTGACGCAGGTCATCGATGGCCAGGGACGGGTCATCGCGTACGCCAGCCGCAAGCTGTTGAAAGCGGAAATTAGCTACTCGGCCACGAAAAAGGAGTGTTCAGCCATAGTGTGGGCTATAATGAAACTGCGTCGTTACCTGGAACCCTACCGGTTCGACGTAATAACGGATCACATGGCGTTAACATGGTTGAACTCGATCGAGAGTCCATCTGGTCGGATCGCTCGCTATGCTCCCGAGTTGCAGCAGTTCCAGTTTGAAGTACACCACCGAAAGGGAAATCTAAATGTGGTCGTCGACGCGCTCTCCCGGCAGCCTCTGGAGGCGTTCCAACAAAGTTGGAAGGTTGTACAGGTTGTCGGCAGCGAGTTATCCACGAGTGTCACGATGCACCCACAGCGGGGCCTCCAGGAGTACGGAAAATAGTTTGCGTGAAGCACAGCACCAAATTTCAAAGATTCAAGGTACAACAGTTCAAGCGAGTAAGCCACATGCTCACTCGCCAGGTAGCTGAGACATGGGCTGCGCTATGTGCGGATTTCATTGGTCCACTCGCGAGATCAACGCATGGGAATACAATGCTGTTGGCCTCCACGCGTTAAGAGTTTTTGTCTTAAGTTTTGTACAAGTGTTCACAAGCTCCTTCCCGGAAAGAAAGCCCACGGGACCATAAGGGGCCGTATAGTACTTTTTTCTCCACGCCCGCAAAAACAACCCGCCGAACCCTAACTCACGAGAGTGGTAGGACCCACTTACCCCACTAACGGCTTTCTTGGGAGCGATTCCCGTAGGTCAGCTTCCGACGACCGCGGCGCAACAGCAGAGCCTCATCCGCGCAGCAGCGGAGGACAGCAACGACAGCCTAGCAGCTGCCGACGACTGCGCAGAGGCAGAGGACCGCAGCGCAGCAGCAGAGGGCGGCAGCACAACAGCAGAGGACATCACCGACGGCCTAGCAGCTGCCGACGACTGCGCAGCGGCAGAGGACCGCAGAGGGCGGCACCACAGCAGCATAGGACATCAGCACACCAACAGAGGACAGCAGCGACGGCCCAACAGCAGCAGACGGCGTCAGAGGCAGAGGGCAGCCGCAGCGAGCAGCGCTTCGGGGCCTATATAAGGCGGGCCTCCAACCAAGAGAAAGTAATCAAAGCCGGGCATCGATCTAGTACACATCGCGAATACTTCGACTTATCCAGCAACATCCTTGAATGCTTCAAGAAGTCAAAACCGGACATCGCGAATACCTCGAGCTGTCCTGCAACATCCTTGATCCTTGACACCAACAAAGAACGAATCCTACCAGTATATAAGGATAAATAAATAAAATTTTATTTATCTTCCTGCTTCAATCCTTACACACAGAGGAGCCTCAAGGACTACGACATCCCAAGCAACCGCAGTACAACACTAGGATCCTTCGCCAAGGACAAAAAAAACCCAAGAAACAACATTACAGGACCAAGGCAACCTTCCTACCCAAAAAACAACATGGGCTTGAAGTGGATCTCTAACAGGCGCTAGGATGAGCTTCAAGGATTTTGAGAGGAATTCGGTCTGGAGACTACCGGTTCAGTCGAGGAGCTGATTATCCGATTATCGGCATTCGCTCAACGAGGCGATCATCGCGTCGAAAAACGGAACCGGTTGGAGGCACTGGAATTTACATCGGCGTCACCCCAACCCCAACCCCCAGGGATGGTCGATCACCTGCCACGTCCCCAGGACCTGAAAGCCGACCCCAAGGCAGCCCCACCACTCCAACTGACGGTGCCGGAGCCAGCATCGACATTGAGAGGCACACTGAGCAACAGCGGAGGCAACTCGGACCTAACCTCAGAGAGGCCTTCCAGGGCTAGAGGAGAGTAGATGTCGTGCTCAATGTTAGCCGACAAGCTTCGGAACTGGGGAGTCCAGTTTGATGGCCACTCAGACCCGCTAAGTTTCCTGGAACGTTTGGAGGTACGAGTAGCCTCGTACCGTGTAAGTGTCGACCAGTTGCCTCGGGCCATCTCCGGACTACTTTCGGAACGGGCCGAGGGATGGTTCCGCACGTTTCGAATGCAGGACGCAACGTTAGACGATTTTAAGAAGAAGCTCCTGGATTTCTTCTTGCCACCCCGCTACTTCCAACGGTTGGAGGACACCATCAGAAAACCTACTACCGGAGTAGCAGCTGTTTACAAGGCGGCATGAGTTCAACACTCTGTCGACGCTGACGCAGCTAGTCACCAGTTTCGAGGTTGCCAGGGAACGGGACCCCGGTCGGTGGGCACCTGCGATACCAGCCCCAACCTCAAGGTTTCACCAGTATAACACCAGGAACCCACAAGCCGGAAAACCCATCGAACAATCGCTACACCGTTGGAGCCAACCCTGACTTCCAGACTTGCCGAAGCGACGAACCGGATGATCAGCCAAGATTCGGACCGACAGGTAGATGTAAAGAGAGCCTGTCACAACTGCGGAAACCCCGGGCATTTCGCCAAGGAGTGCCGAAACCCTCAGCTACTATTCTGCTGCGACTGCGGTCGTCGTGGTTTCCGTACCATCGACTGCTGCCGTAAGTCCGAAACGGGAAACGGCCAGCGAAGACCCCGTTCCGGAAGCCAGCTTGGACAGCGCAACCTAGGCTTACAACTATCCTGAAGATGGATGAGATCCCTGAAACCGCCCCCGTGGTCGGCTTGATCACAGTATCAGGTGCTCCCACGGAAAACCCCCCCACATCAATGAATACGGAACCACCACTGGCTCCCTGGGTAGCGCAGTTTCAAGAGCAGGAGCTGGCCCAATTCGAGGGATTGACCAAGGTCTCCAGGATCGCAAAACACACGATCGTCATGAGGGACGACAAGCCCGTCAAACAAAGATACGACCTGAAAAATCCCGCCATGCAGGAGATAATCAGCGAACAGGTTGACGAGCTACTCCGAGACGGCCGGATAGAGCCATCACAGTGCCCCACAGTGCCCCGATCGTCCTTGTCGGGAAGAAGACTAGAGAGGTACGGTGGTGTGTTGATTACCGACAACTGAACGCTCGCTCGATCCCCGACTCATACCTTCTGCCGCGGATGAACCACATACTGGAGAGTTTAAGAAATGCGCGATTCATCTTGACTTTGGATTTGAAGAGCGAGCAGATCCCCGTGGTTAAGGGAAGTAGAGAGTACACCTCTTTTACGGTCCCCGGAAGGGGCTTATACTACTGGAAGATTATGCCATTTGAGTTACACTCTGCACCCGCGACCTTCCAACGAGCCTTAGATAGCGTCATCGGACCAGAGATGGAACCCCACGCGTTTGCCTATTTGGGCGACATCATTGTCATCGGCGCTACACTGGAGGACCACATGGAGAACCTGCGTAAGGTGTTCCGGCAACTCCGGGAGGCGAACCTCAAACTGAACCAGAAGAAGTGCAGCTTCTTCCGTCGCAGCCTAGTCTACTTGGGCCATTTCATCAGTGAGGCGGTGGTACCCACCGACCCAGACTAGATCGCCGCAGTCCGCGAATTAGCGTACCCCTTTGGGAATCGCGTCCTGGTATCGTCGGTTCTTGCCAAACTTCGCTGAAGTGGTACAACCCATGACGTGCCTGCTCCGTAAAGGAAAAAATGGATTTGGAGCGAGGAGCAACAATCGGCGTTCGAGAACCTTAAGGACCGACTAACCCGAGCCCCAGTGTTGGCGTGTCCCGACTTCAAGGAAAAATGCACACTGCAGACTGACGCCAGCGACTTCGGACTAGGAGCCGTACTGCCACAACGAATCCAAGGGTAGGAGGGGATAATACTCTACGCCAGTCGACTTTTATTAAAGGCCGAGGAAAACTATTCAGCCACAGAGACTGAGTGCTTAGCCATCGTGTGAGCCATCCGGAAGCACCGCTGCTACTTAGGAGGCTACCACTTCGAAGTGATTACTGCTCATCTCGCTTTGAAGAGGCTGAACTCTATTGATTGTCCAACAGGCCGTATCGCTCGATGGGCTCTGGAGCTCCAGCAATACCGGTTCGACATCCTCTACTCACAGACGCACTACGTCTGACGCACTTTCCCGGCAGCCCATGTACTACAACTGCAGGAGGACCTTGCGAGGTGCTACAACGACTTCGCAAACGCATCCAGGAGCAACCGGAGAAGTCCGTCGTGGAAAACGGGCAAGTCTACCAGAACCTTGGGCAACTACCGGAGAAAGAGGAATCCGTCCCGTTGGAAGCTCTGCGTCGCTACAGGACAGAGAAAGCGAGTGCTCGAAGAGTGCCACGACCACCCGACGGCCGGACACTTGGGAATCCGGAAAACCACACCAAGGGTATCCCAACGGTATTACTGGCCTGGCATATTCCGGGACGTCGCTCGACATGTCCGACATTTCGAGAAGTGCCAGAAATTTAAGACAAGCCAGTCTAATCCTCTGTGCAGACTTCGTAGGACCCCTACCTTGCTCAAAACACGGTAATACAATGCTCCTAGTCTTCTTCGACATATTTTCCAAATGAACTATTGCCGGAACTAGCATTAGTAGTCCATCAGACACTACGGGATTCAGCCCAGCCTAGTACCAAGGACGGGAGCCTGAGGGACATCTTCCAGGTGGTCCGAGGGAACATAAAAAGAGCCTCCCAGGAGCAAGGCAAGAATTACAACCTCCGCCGACGGGAATGGCGACCCGTCCTAGGGTCAATGGTGCTGCTGCGCCTGCATCACTTATCTAAGGCAGCGGATGGGTTTGCTGCTAAATTGGCACCCAAATACGAGGGACCACTCAAGGTGGTCAAGTTCGTCACACAAAACTTAGTACGAGTCCAAAGACCGCAAGTCTGGCGGATCTAAAAGAATTCCGAGCGGAAGAAAATGAGGAAGGGTCAGCAGAGGATATCACCGCACCACAGGTAAAAACAAAGGAGACGCTCAGGGGACCACTGCAACAAACGAGGAGGCAAGTTTCACGTGGGCCACTTTTGACGGCGCGCCGCCATAATATCCCCGTCCCCTTCGGGGAACCACAACACTTAGATATGAAGTCCAAAGCCCCTTCAGGGC
This sequence comes from Drosophila micromelanica, assembly GCA_004143825.1. NCBI lineage: Eukaryota > Metazoa > Arthropoda > Insecta > Diptera > Drosophilidae > Drosophila > Drosophila micromelanica. Next base: position 8,473 of record SCDY01002358.1, on the reverse strand, counting down.
GCAAAGTAGAGAAAAAAAAACATGGAGATAACAATCATGTTTGCCACACAACCAGAATAGGTATAGGGTAGTATTGGGTATAGCAGTCTCGTTATTAAAGGAAAAAAAATGGATTCGGACACGTCCACTGAGGTTTGGCCCCTATGAGCAAAAGACGCTGAAGGAGGGCATCCTAGGGTCCCATCGACGCGGGATCCACGTATGATCAACAGGTCGCTACCACAGCCGACAGCGTTGGAGAAATTAGAATCGATCCAAGGCTGGCTAAGGACGCAGGACCCGACCCCTACCAACGAAGTCATCGAGGTCAGCTCAGACGACTCCAACTTGCCGCCCGGCTGGCGCTTCGCGCCGCACGGAGGGCCGATGTTTGGCCTTACCTGCCGGCGGTACCCCCAGCGAGTCGGTCGCCGACCTTCAGCACCTCAAGCGATAGGTCGCACGGGACCGAAACCCAACGGGGTGAGGAGTCGTCCCAGGAGGAGAGCTCCGGGCCTCAACGGGCTCAACGACGTCGTCCTGGCGGCAAACGCCCACGCTCGCTGCCCACGCTCCCCGCAGCAGACTCTGCCACCCCTGCGGTCAGCCAAGTCTGGTCGTTGGAGCTGGGGGAGCCGTTCTCCTTATGATACCGATGCGAGCGGCCTGCTGCCGGAGGAGGGTCTCCGGAACCTCGAAGAGCTTATCGAGAGTCACCCGGCCGTGACAGGAGTGCAGGGCGAAGAGGGTGGACACGGTCGACTGAAGGCTTTCCCCACAGATGATCAGTGAGGTCCAGCTTAGCCTGCTCAGGGGCCCCTGGTTGCTTAGAAAAATCGGCCCACTCACGTTCCGGGTGACCATCACCCGCAGCCTCCTGGTCTCACCGTTTCTTTACGGCCCCGAAGTAAAGGGAGAGTGTGAGGGACTGCTAGCACTCCCCGACAATTTCTCACATTTTCTCTATTTTTAGTTTTATTTTTCTTATTTTAGTATTATTAGTTTTTGGTTTGAATAGAAAACTTAAGAAGAGAAATAACAGAAGCCAAAGCTGTTTTTTGTTCAGCCACATTAAGGCTAGAGGGGGGAGCAAAGACTTCTAACTTGAACTGCAAGCATAATCAACAAGCGCGGGAACGTATGCACACAACTGCATACGCACGAAGCTACATACACACAACAGCTAAGCTTTTACTCGACAACAAACGGCGCGCATATAAACGGCACAACAACAACAGAAAGCATAATCAAAACTATGTGCTCAGCAACGACCGCGCACAGTAGTGAGCGTGGCTCATGCGCTCAAAAGCTTTCACCCACGCACACTCAGATGGCTCACCCACACTTAAATACTCAGAGAACGCAAAAAGCACAGCTGCACCTGCTGAGTAAAACTGGGTCACAGGCCAAACTGGAAGAGTGCAAAAATTTAGTATGGAAGACCACGCTGCGAGAATTAAAAGTAAAAAAATACAAGTTCGATTTGAAATTTTAATAGACTTGAGGTTTTGACATATAGTTTTGCCAAAGTGTACATTTAAGATAAAAAATATAAAAAAAGAATTAAAAGTGACCGGCAACAACAGAAGGCACCGCCACTAGAAATCGGGAGTGAGAACGGCAGAGCAGCAGCGGCAACAGTGACGCCAAGAATTAAACCATCGCCTGTTTTTGAGGGTATTACGCCAAGTTGTGAGGTAAGTGGGATATAATTGCTTGAGTGCTAGGGAAAGTATTGTTGTGCGGCTAGGGAATTTTCTCCGAATTTTTCTGTTTGTTTTAAATGGATTTTTCTTCATTTATGTTAAATTTTGTTAAGATTTTTTTTAAGAGAAAAAAGAAAAAAATGTTTAATAAAAACAATATATTTTAATAATTACTCGTGTAAAAAAAATATAAATATAAAATATATTTCTCGTGTCCGTGTGAATGTCCTACTATGTCGTGTCGTAAGTGTCCGTAAATTCGTGCGTTATTTGTATCCTGCACCGGAGGCGCCCCACAGGGTGTACAAGCGTTCTCGGCACTCTGAGTGGCACCTCCGGTAACCGTAATCCCCTCTCCTTCGGCGTCGTGGCGACTGCTGAAGCTCCGGAGGGTGTTTTCGAGCGCCACTGCACCCCCGTGTCCCAGCCAGTCCCACCGACGCCCCCGGAGGTGTCCCACAGGGTGTACGAGCGTTTCTCGGCACTCTGCGTGGCACTTCCGGGAACCCTAATCTCGCCGAGCTCCAAATCTCAATTATCGCTTCATATGTCCAGGACGTCGTCCATCAATTTGATCACCGATGCAGGCGATAACGAAGGTGGTGGGGATTCTTCCGAGTAGGCAGCGGTCGGTGCTGTTCCTATGGGCACCTGCAGGGAAAGCTGCCCACCACTATCCATTGCGTGAAAAATCTTAATTAATTCAGGTGCTCGAATGCTCCATTTTAAGAATTTTTTGTCCTCTTTTTTCTCTTATTTTGCTTTTTTTAAACGAGTTATTAGGAGGAACTTCTTTCGCGTTGGTTACTAGTACGCGACTCTCTGCCTCCGACTCGGACTATGCATCGGGGTCGCGCTACTCACGCTTCCGCTGGCCCTGGGTAATATTGCTTAAGGTGAGCAATATTTGCGGACCTCGTTTTCCGTTCGCCCTCCTTCGCCAGTCGGACGATGTTGGATGAAATAAACTTGGTCACCCGGTAGGGTCCGTCATATTTCGGCGCCAGCTTTGCTGCAAATCCGTCAACGGCTTTGGAGAGCAAATGCTGGCGCAGCAGAACTAGTGAGCTGAGAGACGGTCTCCATTCTCGTCGACGCAAGTTGTAGTGCCGGCTCTGCTCTAGAGAAGCACGCTCCATGCTGTTACGGGCAAATTCGAAGACTTCTTACAGTCTCTCCGCCTTTTCTCGTGGCTTCTGTGGGATGGCTCCCTGCCTTGTACGAGGAACGCCGGAGAGAAGCCCGGATACGCTATGCTTGAATTCACCGCCAGTGAGATCTCTGCGAGCAACGCGTCCCGCTGTGGACGCATCGTGTCATTCCTGGAGAACCCGTTGTCGACGACCCGTGCTCACGCACAATTTCCAGGGCACGTGGTCTTCATCGTCCGCCCTGTATCTTAGGTGACGGTACAAGTTCCCATTCTGCCAAGAGCAGTCCGGGGACTTTTCTGGGTCCTGACGGATGCCTGCCGGATATCCACCGGCAAGAGGATTCTTCCTCCACAGCTTGCTGGAATGCCTCTAGTGGCTACCAGGATAGCGCGCCGGCGACGTCATTCAGTTTTCCCTTGCGGTAGTGCACGTCAAATTAAAACTACTGCTACTCTATGTGGACCGTCATGAAGTCAAACCAGTAGCCTCCCAAGTAACACCACAGTTTCCTTATAGCCCACACTATGGCTAGACAACCCTTTTCCGTGACCGAATAGTTGATTTCCGCTTTAAGTTGCTTTCGGCTGGCGTAGGCGATGACCCGTTCCTGGCCATCGATGGTCTGCGTTAATATCGTTCCCAAGCCGTTGTCGCTGGCGTCCGTCTAAAACACGAACTTGACGAAGAAATCCGGACAGGCAATCACTGGGGCAGTCGTCAGGCTGTCTTTCAGCTGGTCCAACGCCGTTTGCTGCTCGGCGAACCAAGACCATTTGCGTCCTTTCTTCAGCGGAAGCGAAGTTGCGCACGAAGACGGTACCATACCGTCATGCCCAAGCATTGGCGCAGCTCATTTTGGTTGTATTTTCCTATGTACTCTCAGATTGGCCGCTTGGAGTCAGCGGAATACTTCCTGTAGATTGGCTAAGTGTTGCTCCTTGGTCGCACATACGACAATAATGTCGTTCAGGTATGCAAATGCGTGTGGCTCCGCTTCTGCTCCTATAACCGTATCCCTTTGAAATGTAGCGCACGCGGAATGTAGACCGAAGGGCATCCCGGGGCGCTATGAGGGCTGCGAGAAGGTTCGATCGCACCCGCCTGGAGGAGTTGACCGAATTGGTCATCGATCACCTTCTGCATTGCCGGGTTCTTGGGAGAGTAGCGCTGTTTCAGAGGCTTTTCGTCTTTCATGACGATTCGGTGCTCAGCGATATGAGACACCCCTCTGAGTCCAACAAACAACGCTAGCTCCTCCTCCAAGAATTCCCTAATCTCCGGCTGCAGCTCTCCGAATTCCTGAGCGGTCTGGGCTTCGTGCTCCTTTTCCGAGACTGCCGTGGCGTCTGGCTCAGTCGGGGTATTTGGGCCCAGGATCCTTCTGGACACCGCCTCCGACTCCGCCTCAACTGCCACCTGATGTGCCACTCGATCTGGCTGACCCTCTTGGCCAAGATCCTCAGTGCCTCTCGCCTTCGCGCTTCACGTTCTTCAGACGTGGTGGTTTGCCGCCATTCCGCTCCAGCCTTGCTGTATTCTCTTGATGCGTCGCCATCACTGGGACCATCCTCATTCCAGGTTCCGATCCCGCGCTTGCCGTTCCGCCCATTGCCTCAACCTTCATCCTGAAGCCCGCCTGCTCTGCAGATTGCTGCTCCTTTACCTTGACTTGGCAGCAGGATGTACCATGTCCTCCTAAACCGGTTCCTTCCTCGCCTCCAGTATCAACTCCGCACGTATCCTTGTGCCGACTGCGCACAGGAAATCCATACCCAAGATCAGCTGATAAAACATGGAGGCAATTACCAGAAGGGGTATCTCAACCTCGCACCCTGCTAGCTTAATTCCTATCCTCAACACCTGCCTGATCGTTAACGCTGAACCGTCCGCCAGACGTATCTGCGTCCGCGTCGCATGCACCCGTCCAAGTCTCACGAGTCTCACTGCAGCCATATTGCTCTCGAAGCTCCGATAAGCGCCTGTATCGATTGTGGCCGACGACCCGCTGTCCCCGACGCCTACCATGGCTACAAATCGACCTCCCTCGACGCCTAATACTCTTTCTAATTCCGGGCTGTGGAGGTGCCGACGCCCACCTGGTCCCGGACTGGGTGGTGCCGCCTCGAATTTCCCTGGTTGCAAGGGCAACAATCCTGTGTCCTGGTGCCTTTCTTTCCGCACTGCCGGCAGAACTCCTAGACTGCAAGCACCTCGAGAGTTGGAGGGCTGCATCTCCCCTCGTCCAATCCTTCAATCGAGAAGCAACCCGGAAAGGGTTGTGTAAGGCTTCTGATCTCGCATCCAGTGTTGCTGCTCCCGCCGATGCCTGAGGCGGGGTGACCTGTGTCCGTAAAGCTGCGCCTCCGTACGTAAAACTCTGCTCTCGCACGCTTTTGTACTCATGATGCATGAGAGCCTTCAAGTCGACCAGGTAATCCTTAAAGTCCTCGCCGTGCCTTTGTCGTCGACCGCGGATCTGGTCCTCAAGGTTTTCGAAGTATCGCGGCGGCAGGAAGAACTCCAGATATTCGGGCTTAAATGTGTCCCACGGCGCATCGCGAAGTCGGCTGGTCATAAACCAGAGGGCGGCTTTGTCCGTTAAGACCTCGTCCCTGGTAGCCGGTCCAGGCTGATGACATACGATATGGCCCGCTCTTCCAACGATTCCATGAAGATTAGGGGATCCGTTTGTTATTCGAACCGCAAGCCCCACTTCCTGACCTACTCTGGCACTATCAGGTGTCCTCTGGTCTCCAATTGCGGTCGCGGCACGAGAACCTCGGCGTGCATATTCATCGGCCTCTCCTCTAAGCGGTCAAGGCCAACGACATATAGTTAATACATAATATAATTAAATTTGCTTAATTATATTTAATTTAATTTATTGTTTATGGTTTCATGTATTATTTGTTTTATTTAATAATATTCCATTTAATTTATCCTTTATACTTGAGGGAACAACTTTTTTTCTTTTATTTATTATTTAAATTATTTAATTTGTAATTTATTTGTTGAAATTTGATATATATATATATATATTTTAATTTATTTATCCATTTCATGCATTTTTATTCCATTAGTTATTTATTTATTTGCTTTTTATTTATTTGTTTATTTTATTTAATTATTTACTTTTATTTGGTTTTATTTGTCCACTCGATTTAATTTATTATTATTGATTAAGTTCAGCTGAATTTATTTTATTTATTATTTGGCACTATCGGTACAGTTCGTCGCATGACTCCCGGTTTCTCTTGGTATACTTTTGTCGCGTTGTGGCTTGTCGTTTTTCCTGGCTGACCAATTTGACTGCATGCATGCCTAGACACCGCTATGTTTTGACTATGCACTCGTCGTTTTCGGTCTCTTGCGTTGTTGTTGTTGTTAGCGAGCGCCCGATTGGCGCGAGCCACTCGATATCTGCTGATGTTCCCGTTCTCCTTTTGTGCGCGTCTTTTCGGCGCACAGATAAACGCCAACCTACACTCTCCTACAAAATATTTTTTCCCTCTTTTACACTGTTTTACAAAATTTTTCCTACACTTCGCTATGAAAATATTTTTAGTCGGTACTACAAAAAAAAAATATATTTTTACACTTTACTACAAATAAAAACAAGTAAGAGTGCTCTAGTCGGGAGTGCCCGACTAGGGGATACCCTGAACCCCGGTACCTAGTTGACAAATTGAAAATAAACTAAAGGTTTGAACCCACGTTAAATCAAGAATACCTATTTTGTAGTGGGGGCCTAGCTGCAGCACAAGCAATTTCTGTGTTTATGTGCACGCATACATACAAACGCAAAATTTTGTCTAGCGTTTTTCTTAGAATTTTTTTTGCATAGTAAAACTGAATTTTATCAAAAGGCATTAATCGAAGGAGTAGCGTAGGCCTTAGGAGTCGTGCAGCTGAAGCTAGAAAGTGCGGGTTCAAATCAAATAATTAATTTTTTTCCTGCCCTGCAACATCACTTTTACGATTGGTCTATCCTACAAACATATTGGCAAGTGTCAAAAATTGATCAAATTTGCAAATCGAATTTGAATAAAAAAATCTTTTTATGAACACGCATGTGAAGAATGTTTGCGAAAAAAGAAAATATAAATAAGAATGATTGAAGAATAATTGCGCTTGGCGCTGCTTCCTAACTATCGAGGTAACTTTTGTGTTTCTCAGTAACAGTAGGCTTTAAAATTGAGACGAGGCAGATTGTAACTTACGTTTGCACAAAACCATTATATCCATTTTGGATGGATTTAAGGTAAATTTAAATTATTAATTAACAACACTTTAAGGGAAAAAAAAATTACTTTTCGCGTCGTCCGCGCCGTGATTTGAACCTGCACCTTTTAACTTCAGCTGCACAACTCCTAACGGCTGGACCAGTCCTTCGACTGACGTTGTTCTGATAAAACTCAGTTTTACTATCCAAAAAGAATTTCAAGAAAAACGCTAAACAAAATTTTGCATTTGCTTGTGTGTTTGTGCACATGACCACAGAAATTGCTTGTGCTGCAGCTTGGCCACGACTAAGGAAATGAAATTCTTATTTGCTAGTAAACCAAATGTATGATCGTTATATAGTATTTGATGTGCGGTTTTAATGGTTTTATCGATATTGGCGGCGAATGGGGGGAGGTATCCAAACAAAAAAAAAAAATAAAAAACAAATTATTATTAATAATTAAGAAAAATAATTAAGAAAAAAAAATATATAAATTCCACGCTTGCCCGCGCGGGCTCGTACCCGGACCTTCCAACTATAGAGCGCGATTCTTAACGGCTAGACCACTACTTCGGTTAATATTGTTGTGATAAAATTCAATTTTACTATGCAACATAAAATTCCAAGAAAAACGCTAGACAAAATTTTGAATTTGCATGTGTGTGTGCACATGAACGCAGAAATTGCTTGTGCTGCAGCTTGGCTCCCACTACGGGAAAAAAATCTGTATAATGTACAAACCAATTTGCAAGTCTGTAGTATTTGATTTGCGGTGTGTATGGTTATATCGATATTGGGGGCGATTGGGGGGAGGTATCCAAACCCGGAATGTTTTAAATTCTTCGAATACTTTTTGCGAACATAAAGTAAAAATAAAAAATAAGTAAAATAAATTGGTGGCTCTAGCTCTTATGGTTTGGCAGTTATGCTTAAAAAACCGAGTCAAAAAAGCGATAAATATCGATAATAAGGAAACGGAAAGAGTTATCGATCTTTTGAAATAAACTTGATCTGCGTATGATATACACGAACCGAATCTTTTTTTGATTATCCATAATTATTATTTATATTTATAATTTTTATGAAAAAAACATAATTTAGTAAGCGTTTCCTTAAAATTTTTTAATAGATGGTTAAGTTATTTTATATCATAAATGAATTTAAATGAGAGTATGGTGCAGTCGATAATAGTTGTGCAGCTTAAGTTTTGGGTCCCAGGATCGATTCCCGGCGATGTATGTTTCATTATACTCGTTCACGAAGTGAAAGTTTTGTGCAATGTCCGTCTTGCTGTCCGTCTGTCCGTATAAACGCAATTATTTTCGCCGTTATTGAAGCTAGAGACTTGAAATTTTGGATATATACTCGTGTGTACCCGCGTCAGATAAAGTGTTAAGGATTTTGGGATG
>SCDY01002357.1:0-14122 GCA_004143825.1 Drosophila micromelanica | reverse complement strand
GGGGTCGGAGATGCCTCCTTCTACCTGTTACATACATTTCAACAAAACCATAATACCCTGTTTCACCCATTTTCAATGGGTTCAGGGTATAAAAAAATGAAGACTTAAACAGCAGCGGAGGAGCGATCCTCCATCAGATTTGATAATAACCAAATAACCAGTTGTATTAAAATTAGCATATTTCTTCTGTCAGTTCGTCAAGTTGTCAGTCTGACAGTCATTCAGTCAACTGAAGGCAGGTAGTTGAAATTGAAATTCAATTTCGTTTTCTTTTCAAATTAAAATTTGTTTGTCTTGGAATTTGAATATCAAATTATGTCATTTGTTGTGCGACGCGGTTTGCTTAAAGGTATGCAAAAAAAAAAAAAACGAAACAAAAACAAACGACTGAGCAACCGCTAAAAACAAGTTTGATTGCTATAGTCAAGAGTTTCGTCCGTGAGATACTCTTGACTATTTTACAACGTAAACAAACTTACATATATTTATGTAAATATTTGGATGAATTAACATATATTTACAAGTTTCGAAAAGTTATGTAAGCATTTTCTTATTCAAATAAATGTTTTACGACACTTGTTAGCTTACAAGTTCATCATGATTATTTCGTGCCATATACCCGTTTACATCAATTTTATGGGTACAGGGTATTTAAAATTGTTTGTAAACAAAAACTTGTTTTGCTAAAGCGCGCCAAAAGCCGGCAACTATTTAAATTTGGTTCGGCTTAGGGGCTAAATGAATGAACACCAGCCGTTGTACATATTTCTTAGTATTTCTTACTCAGAATCTGTGAATGTGTGTGTAGAGCTCTACTAACTTTGTCATTTATTAATGCATGACGATGTTCATAAAAATGCGCTTCTATATATACTTACATAAATGTGCGATAGATCAGCAAAGCAAACTGATTAACTGAAACTGAAACCAAACCGGTTAGACTCGGGCTAGGTTCAACAGTTTCAATTAACGTGTGTGTGCTTATTTTAAGTATTATTATTTTTTTTTTAATCACACAGGCGTGAGAAATATTAAAAGATATAACAGATTCTAAAATAATATGGCTGACGCCACCTAAACTGATTATTCATACAAAATGTTAATAGTTGGCAAATGAGTTAAGCAAAATTGTTCAGTCTGTAACCACATCAAGAATTAAAAGATGCCGTCTATGAACGAAGGTCAAAAACAATGTGTAAGAGTTCATTAGTCGAGGATACCCAGTTTTGATTTATTTACATGCATATACTAAAACAATAGCCATAAATAGTTTCAATGCACAAATTTTGTGCACACAGCGAGAAGAATGAGTTTTAAACTAAAAAAAAACCGGCTGCATTTAATCAAAACAAATGCTGAACATGTTCCAAACAACCTTCTTGTGAGCCTCAACGCATAAAAATATTTTCTGCCCAGTAGTATGTGTGAGACGTGAAGTGAAAACAAAATGCAATAGTGGCAAACCGGCTTTACTTGCGTAATATTGTCAGCCGGCGAATGGCAAATGGTGGCCAATAGCGTGTGGCAGCTGGCAGGCAAAGCAAAGCACAACAACACACATTAGAATAACTTATAAGTATTGCTTTAATAAATTGGGGACGCAGTGCGATGTACAATATGTGTATGAGTCATTAAAATATCCGCTGTGAGGTTTCTGGCCCACCGGCAATTAACACAAATAGTCAAATGACTGCATTGTTGGCAGGTGTTTTCAATTTGAATAACAAGTGCCAACTTAGACAAAACTATGTGGGAATAGGCCAAAACTGTAAAAGCTAAACTCGAACCTACAATCTTATCCATTAATTACTCAATAAATCTAATCTAATCTTATCAACGAAATAAACCATTAAACCAGGATAACTCAACCATATCGAGTATTTTAAGTAAACTTGACATTTAATTTACGTTTAAGCAATGTAAAATTGTTACCAGCGGTAAATGAAAAAACTTTCAGTAATAGTAACTCAAAAAGTAGCAAAGAAAATTGTTTTATGTGCTTCACAAAATTATATATAAGTAGCTTAAAGTTTTCATGAAACGTAATTTCCCACAAATGCCTTCAGCAATTCTAGCTTTCGTTGCAAAAAGTGCCACTGTTGACAACCGCAATCTCACATACACGTTCTGTCAGCTGTAAATTTTCGGTCACATGCAATTTCTCGTGAAACCGATTGTTTTGTGATCAATGGGAAAATATAGCTTTTTTTTTTTGTTTATTTTTGGTGCCGGCGGTAGAAAAACCTACGACAACATGCGACTTAAAAGCACACAGCACTGCGTGGTGTATTTTTGCGCCTGTTTTTATACTCACTCACGAAGTGAATAGAGTATATTGGGTTTGTGCAATGTCAATATTGGTGTTCGTCTGTATTGGATTCAATTATTATCGCCCCAACTTAGAAATCATCAAGCGCAACAGGTTTTTTGCATGATAAAAATAGTTATAAATATTAAGAAAAAACCCGTATATAGGTAAAGTTATTTGATAAAATAATAAAATTTAATTAATTATCAATTATGTCTAAAACGCGGCTTAGCTGACAATAGGTGATTATGATGATTATGTTCTAGGTTCAAAACCGCGAAGGGGTATTTTTATTATTATAAGTATTGCACACGAACACTTATGAACGAGTATTGCGCTGTCTGTTAGACTCGGCTGCAAAGTTCTCACTTATTTTTGTTCTTTACTGTTATTGCCACTAAACGCCAAAGCATAGTTTTAGGCGTCTACTTGGCGCGCCTATATGGCGACGCACGCTTCCTGTGCCTGGCTCAGCCGCTACGCGAAGCAACAAAACGACCCACAAAATAAGAATGGTAATAGTAATAATAAGAGCCAGTCAGAAAGGGCCAACGGCCTAGGCAGGCGGCGCCAACATAAAAAAAACAAAAAAAATGGCAAGTGAGTGTCCGTGTCGGGATTTGGACTGGACTCTGCTGCCAACTAGTTTATGGAAAAGCACTAAACAACTTTTAGCGCTCGTTTTGTTTTTGTGTGTTTCATTCACACATTGCGACCGACGGTGACGACGACAACGAGCAGGTGTCGTCCTGGTCGATTGTTGTGCATATGCTCGAAACAGGCACCTTTCTCACCATTGTTGTGTGCTTGTTCATTCGACCTCAACACTCGAAGTCTGGCCTCAAAGCCCAGCCACAGAAGTCACCAAAGAGCGACTCCCTACCGCAGCGTTAGCCAGGAACAGAACCTGATAATGATCAAGCCAACCACCCGTTAAAGTTGTGCTGCCTATTGTTTTTATGCATCGTGTGTGTGTGTGTGTGTGTTTTATTGTTGTTGTTGCTGCTGTTTCTTTTGTAATTGCTGTTGAATTGACGGGGTGCGGCGAAGGTGGCGCCATTTTTGGCCAGCAATTTGCAAATTGTTTTCGTGTCCAGGAGGCAGAGAGAACTGGTTGTAAATTCTCTTTAAAGCTATGCCCTATAACATTAGTGCTACCTCTCTGTCTATGTATGCAAAGACGTATCTACTACTACCACTACATACATATATGTGTTTGCAAAGTTTATTTGTTGCATAGCCGCAGGCATTGCGGCATTGCTTTAAATGAAAAACAAAAAATACTTTAATGCAGCCTGTTTTGTTGTAATTGTTTGCTGCCTCTACTGTCTGAGGTCGACTAAAGCTATACAAATTAAAATTTAATTGTCCGTGATGGTCTTTACAATTGCAGCGCTTTACTTTTGTTAATGCGTTACCAAAGGCGTTTCAGCAAAATCAGTCGACGAAATAAAACTGCAAGTAATTTCACTTCTGCACTGAGACTGATTTTTGAACGAACTATCAGCTCAAAAGGGAGATAAATAAAATGTAACTTAATTTTAAAATATGATTACTAACAAGATGGCTATTACATTTTGTGGCTTTTTTTTATACTCGTCCACGAAGTGAAATTGTGTTTGTGTAACTTCCGTCTTATTGTCCGTCCTATAACATTGTCAAAACTGAACCGATTTTCACGTTTGATGGCATTTTCGTCATGATTTGTCGTATAGATTGCTTCTACATTCAAAATATATTCATTTTTGAAAACAAAATCTTTTCGAATATTTTGGTCAAAAAATCATGTACCCTCCCTTATTCATTTTGGAAAAAAATTTGTTTTCAAAATTTAGAATTGCGAATTTTTGGTTTTAATCGATTGTATTTGTCATAATTAGCATAAAAAACCACATTTAAGGTGATTTTGAGGTGGTCGAATTTTTGGTCAAAAATCATGCCAAAATCGACATAAATTTTGACAAGTAAAGCTCTTGGATCCATAGCTCCAATACTTCAAACTCCCATAACTTTGTCAAAACTGAACCGATTTTCACGTTTGATGACATTTTCGTCATGATTTGTCGTATAGATTGATTCTACATTCAAAATATATTCATTTTTAAAAATAAAATTTTTTCGAATTTTTTTTGTCAAAAAAGCATGTACCCCCCCCTTATGCATTTTCGTAAAAATTTTTTTTTTTAAATTTAGAATTGAAAATTTTTGGTTTTAATCGATTGTATTTTTCATAATTAGCATAACAAACAACATTTAAGGTGATTTTGAGGGGGTCGAATTTTTGGTCAAAAATCATGCCAAAATCGAGATAATTTTTTACATGTAAAGCTATCGGATCCATAGCTCCCATAATTCAAACTCCCATAACTTTGTCAAAATTGAACCGATTTTCACGTTTGATGACATTTTCGTCATGATTTGTCGTATAGATTGATTCTACATTCAAAATATATTCATTTTTGAAAATACAATTTTTTTTAAATTTTTGGTCAAAAAAGCACGTAAAAAAAATTTTTGACAAGTGTTCGGATCTCTCGGTATTAGAAAATCAATCTCTTTTCCCATGCCATAGAAATCGTGGCTACTCGGGCTTATTTTATCAGCGCTTTAGCTTTATACAGCATCCTTATCCGTTTCGATATTGTGAAAGCATACCTGCAAAAAACGGAAATAACAAAAATATTTAATTAATTTAAATTAAAATCATAGTTTTAAAAAAATATAGATTATTAAATCATAATCGTTATTTAAATTGCCTTCACCAATAATTATTTTAATTATAATTGGCTAATTTGGGGACCCATATCAAAACAGACAGTTTTGAGTTGTATGCAATTAGACAGCAAAATCGTTTTCACTACTGACCTTTTTTAAAAATTAGAATTAGTTAATAACTTATGGTTGAATTTTTAATTTTTTGAAGATTTCAATACAGTTGGGTAAAAGATAGTAATATATTTTGACAAATTAGTGGTTTGTCTTTAACAAAAATATATTTAGTTTATTGGACCCTATTCTTCAGGCGGACGGATGGGCAGACGGATAGCAAGACGAACATTGTAGAAAACGAAAATACTCTTTGAAATATTGATGTTGTTGTGTGTATGTTGTATGTTGATTTAAACTTGGTCAATTTTGAGCTTTAACAAATATTTTTTGTTTCCTTCTTTTCATTGTCACTACATCGCCTATAGCAATTTGCGGCTGAATAGAGTTTTTAAATCTGTTTCTAAACTCGACGCTCTCAAGTGATAATGAGCAAAGCATATTTGATGTTTTTAATTAAGTACTTTTGCAACATTCAACAATAAACACACGTCCACATTGTAAAGGAAAGGACAGGACACACACATACACTCCGGAGATGACGACGTGTTTGACAACTGCAAGGAGATAAGTACCGGCAAACACAATGACATTTTCGAGGGCTGTCGACACTTTTTTGTAGATCCCATCTCTCTTGATGCTTAGCAGCACCATTTACTCATTTCATTGCACTTAATCATGTCTAACAGCTTCTGCCGCGACTCTTAACTATAATGAGTTGCACTTTGACGTCCTTCAAGTGTCGCCCAAGTGTTAAAACGACAACAAAACTGATAAGCACATGCGCAAAAGCTGTTGATACAACACACACACGCACACAAAACGACGGCGAGATGAAAAGAAACAATTTGAGGTCTCATATAGCCCAAGAACTTGGCTTCCTTTTACGTTTTTAATTGTGTTTAACTTAAGGTCTCATATATCCCAAGAACTTGGCTTCTTTTTACGTTTTAAATTAAATAAAATTTGGAACGGACGGCAATGGTTTATGACAACGTCTGATTTACTTTATATAACTGCAAAAAAAATATAGCAATTTGCATAGACAACCAAAAAAATATTTTAAATAGATTTTATAGAAAGAATTTCCTGCGCAGCAAATTATGATTCAAGATGCAGAAAGTGGCATAACAAATTTCAAAAAAACATATTTCCAAGGACACAAAAAGCAAACACACAATCACCACCTAGAATATCTACCAAATAGACACATCAGGTTAATGTCATATGTTATAAGTTAACAGGGCAAATAAGAACCGAAGCTAAATGTGTAAAAAGTGCAAAGCGTCAACAAAGGCTACACATGAGTCAGTCCCGAGAACCAAACGGTGAGTCAGACAGCAGGGTCACCAAGTAGTATACACAAAGGACTCGTATAAAACAGTGACACACTCAGAGGGTAATACGAATTTACATACGCTTTTACATGCTCCAGAATGTGCGACTTAAATATATCCTATACTAACTTCAAAAAAAAAAAAAAAACGGAATTTTTATGAGAGTTACTTTATTAATAGTATCGTAGAAATCTAATTATAAAATAACTCGTACTTAATAAGTTGTATCTAAGACTGTATCATGTGTATTCGGAATACCACAATGGGGCCCAGAATAATTAAAGCTCTTAATAAAAGAAATGGTGGGCAATAACTTACCTTTACTTAAAACAATATTACGTTTGATTACAATATTTTGTGTACGCGTAGTACGTGTATTTTTTATCACCTTGAACAACCACTGCTGCCATACGTGAGGCTTTGAAGCGTTTTTAATAAATTTTGTTGTGACTCACTATGGGGGTGTTAGTGTATTGGGGGTGTGTTTTGTGCGTGCCAGGGTCTACCCTTGCGTCTTGGTGCTTTCAACGGCGACTGTTGCATGTTTTTGGTGCTGCCATTACCGTTGCGGCAGCGGCGGCACCCGAAGCGCTCAGTAAAACCGGCACATAGTCATAAAGGGTATTTCACTAAATGCTTACTAAGGTGGGGCACACACACACATACACACACACATACTAAGCAAAGTCTGTTGTCTGTTTGCATAAATGCCAACGTCGAGGGAGGGTTAGGCGCCACACCCTCCATGGAAGCAGTTTTGTAGGCAGTAACACAAACATTTTTAGCTATGGTGGCCACAATAAATTTTCATTTGTTTACCGTGTGTAATTAGAAAATTAAAACCCAGTTTATATGCCACCACCACCAGCAGCAACACCAGGCAGACACAACACCAACATGGCCATTAACAAAGCAAACATCAGTGGCCAACGGCTCACCAATTGACCAGCAAAACCAAAAGCAATAGCAATAGCAACTTAGGGTGGCCCTGTTTAATGCTATTTTCATGTGTGGCATTGTTGTTGCTGCTGCTGGGGTTGCTTTAAATATTAAATAAAATTTGTGCGACAGTTGCCAAAAAGCCTTGTATAAATTGTTAAGCTCGAATTTCAATATCTATGATTTTTCTGCATTTTCACGCTGGGGCTCCTCGGCAAACATTTTTGGCGGATAACAATTTGTAGCTCCCTCGGCTCGCACCGGAAAAGAAGATCGTGTAAACCACATAAATGTAAATTTTACAGCTCGCTGCTTTTATGGCGCCCTTGTCAGAGAGACAGCAAAAAAAAGGGGGGAAATGGAAAAGTGGAAATTTTTATGCGTAAACACGTCGCAGAGCAAAACCGCAGCAACAACGTTTCGCCTGCAGGAAAAAAACAAAAAAACTCATAAAATTGCATTCAAATTTTACGAAAACTTGGCGACAGCAGCAAATATGAAATGGAATGAATATTGAAAAAGGCAACTGCCTGACATTTGTAATAGTTCCCGCAATTTTTGTTATATTGTTAGGTTTCCAAGTAAATTGCAATAAAAACAAAAAACATTAAAACGCTTTAGGCGAGAGTCAACGGTCAGAAGATATCCTTTAACCAAATTCACCCATGCATTCTTGAATTATATTTAGCATATATTGATTTGGCAATTTGACTTTATTTGGGTTTCAAGTAAATTATAAAAAATACGGTTTAGTCGAAAGTCATCGGTTAGCAGATGCCCACGCAATCATTAAAACTATTTAGCATATATTAAATTTTATATAAGTAAAACAAACAAATGCGTGCATATCATAAAGATATAAAGAAACAAATATGTCTTTCATACCATAAACAAGCTTGTGGGTAGCAAAAACTCCCCAATTGCAACTGCCTTCAAGTTTAATTAAAGGAACGAAGAAAGAAAAATGTATTGAGGTTGTGTATGTGTATGTCGTAAAAGGCGCAAGTATTTGCGGTGTAACACCTTTGATTGCGATTGTGTTGTAACGTTCGCAACCAAAATCTGCGCCTTGCTTGCCTTTTATATGCTCTTTTGACTTTTGAAGCGGATCTTTAGGGTGTAATTTTCTGCCTTGTGGGATATACTTAATAAAAAAATGGTATTATTGTTGGTATCACACCAACGGCGCAAGACTCCACCACAATTTTATATGGTAAAATGTAATGTATTCTAAACATGTATTTTAATTCTTTTTTAAAATCTTTTTCCTAACGAACGTAAACATTCTTGCTTCTTGGTCGATAAGTCTTTATTAAACGTTAATAAATTTTCGTATAAGCATTGAATCCCATTTTTTGTTTAAGTTTTGTAACATAAATTTGGCTTTTATAAACTTTATTAATTGCTTTCAATTCTATGCGGCGTTTTAAAGCAGTATTAATTTTTCGGCTTGTTCAAAAAACAGCTGCCAAACTCGTTGACCTACCTCTAAAGTTGTGAAAAATATGGATTGTGTGTCTTATACGGGCAGCAAGACAGATATTGCACAATACAAAGTCTTGATTAAGAATATCATTATATGTTTTATTTTAAAAAATTTTACAAAATTTCAATTGAAATGTGTTTGAGAGAGGCTGATCAAGTAAAATCAGACACTACATTTTATTAACCAGTCAAAAGCAACAATAAATTTATTTAGAAAGACAACACCTTCGATAAGTTGGCATCGGAAGATTAAGATGAAGCAGCCTTCTGAAGTTCGATAGCAGACAAAGATTGGAATTTACAACACGTAACAGAAATACATATATGGCTCGAACAACTTGGCCACTAATGCTGTTGCTTAATAGCAGACAAAACATACTACAATATCGTAGAAAACACAACACAAAGCATGAAAACTGTGTCAATGAACTTAAAACCGCATCGAGTTTTTCTCATAACTCGTGGCTACTGAAAAGCTTTAATACAAAAAAACCAACCAAGGTCTATTAAATGCACGCTTTTGGTCTGACAACAAACAACAACAAAACAACAACACAAAACAACAACTGTAGCTATGACATTTAAAAGTTGAAGGTTAATTCTATAATAAATTATATATAGAAACGAAACAGAATCGAAAACACACAGCTCCAACGGCTCCACACACCTCTATCCTACCTGACCCATCTTTGGATCTATTAAGAACATGACACATAGCTGAGCACGTACCTGTGACATTCTCAACAACACCTCGCCAGCTGGGGACTCTGCTGCTGCTGCAACATGAGCTGAGCCGAGTCAAGTTGATTGCTATGCACACTGGACTGGACAAAAAACAGACACGCCCATACACAGCCAACACACAACAATAAGCGGATAAGCAATAAGAATGTTAATTTACAACAACAACAACATCAAGTGTTTTTTGCATACCAAACGTATTAGTAATGAATACAATACTTAGGAATGAAAATAATAAGTTAAAACAAAAATTAAGGCATATTTTAATTGAGCAATATGAATACTTTACAGCTATTGGTTATGCAGTAAAATACATAATCAATACTCAGCAAAGATAAAATGCATTTAAATATAATATAGCATGCATATGGTAATAAGAAAAGAATAAAGTTGGCGGCACGTGGCGCAGCATAAACTCCTCGTACCAAATTATGCCACTTCACGTTAACAAATATTTGTGGCTGCTTTTGCTGTTGCAGGCGGAACTGTCGTTGCAACAGTTGCGTAAACAATGGACCGATGACAAAAAAGGAGTGGAAAGACTTGGACTCTGCATTGTCGTTGCATTCAATTTTTTTTTTAAATACTTTTAAACATCTGAAATTTATATCTCATCTTAATTAATTGCTAAAACCATTTAAAAGTAAAACTTGTACAATTTTTTAAAATTATCAAACTCAATTTATTTCAAAGTCAAAGTTTTAATTCCCATCACAGACTTAATAATTAATCAGAAACAGTAGACTCCACAATATGGACTTGCAGCAAAAATCTTAAAAATGTAAAACTTTCTGAATTTAAGTTTCGTTCAGTTTAACCCCGGGCAAATGTCTGCGCTTAGCTATCAGCGTTACCGAAGCCATCAGATGATGCAAGTTATTATGCAAATGTGTGTATGTGTGTGTGTGTGTGTTTGTTTGTGCAGCTGTGCAACAGAGAAGCTGCGCATAAATAATTCATGTGGCGGCCGCATTGCAAGTGGTGGTCAAAAAAGATTGTGCCGTCCGTCCCTCCGCGCTTGTCTAACAGACCTTCACAGCTGAATGCAGACCAACTGCGACCAGTGACCATGTGACCAGAAGAATGAGAGTGGTCCCCACTATGATTTTAAAAACATGTACGTTGGCGCCTTCGGTTCAAACAAGCTGCCGGGGCAAAATGCTTTGAGCGTGTGAAATTTTTGTTATTGTTTAAGTTGTGTGCTTTCTGGAAAGTCAGATGACTTTCAATTAGTTGCACTACAAAAAATTGCATGATTTAGTTAGTAATTTTTGAATGCTCTGCGCATCCGCTGTACAAACGAAAATTGCTCTTTTGTTTGTGCTGGTTGACAAAACAGAAAGCTGAATTTGGGTTTTCCGCCGCGCAGACTGGAAACAAACAAAACTAAAAGCGTAAAGAAAATAAAACTACTAAGATTGCTTCACTCACGAGATCGAGACTAAAAGATACCGTGTACTTAATTCTAAAAATCAAATTAAATCAAAATCGCTTTTATTATTATTTTCCTTTTATTACTTTTAAATTTTCAGGAAAAAGTACTGAGTGACTTTAGAGCAATCTTATTTATCAAAAATTGTAATAAGTACAGGGTATTAAAAAAGCGACAACCCAGTAGCTGAGGCCGTAAATGTGCAATTATGTTGTTTATTTTTAGTCTAAAAATGCAGCGCCGACAACAGCAATCATTTTGTTTAGCATGGAAACGAGTTCGCCACTCGAGTTACTGACAATTGCATAAGCAGCAATAACAAAACTAAAAAAAAAGAACAGGTTAGCTACGCTAGAAACCTAAATTCCAGATATTTTCTGTTGAGTTTCGATTAATTTGTAGCCGTCTCGGTCTTGTAACCCCCCTTAGGCGGTAGTTATCTATTTACTAAAGCTCATTAAATGCAAACATCAGCATCGCTTCCATCAGTTGCCTTTTACAGTGTTTATGAATGAAAACTCTTAAATCTGTTTACAGCAAGCAAATAAGAGAAACAGAATGTAAAGTCAATTGTGCATTCCAGAAGCAGACAACTGACAGATACAGAAGCAATTATCGAGACGAAGTACAAATTCATTAAAATTTACATCATTAAATTTATTATCTGAAATATTGAAAATCCTCGCTCATATTGTGAACTACTCGAAAGTTTTCATAGCACATAAAGTTACTTTATTTTGAATCTTTAATGCAGGGTATACTGAAGTTGTACTAGCGTAATATGTTCTCACATATGTTGTTATTACAGCCACAATTTGCCGGCATAGTTCAATGAACGCACAAATGAATGCAGCCAGTTGCTAGCGGCTGTTGCTGTTGCTGCTGCTGTTGCTGTTGTTGCAGCTACTGTTTTTGCGGTTGTTGTTCTAATGAAAGTTAGATAAAAAGCAAACACAATGCGCGCATTGCGCTCTCACTCTCACATCGAGATTTATAAACTGGCATACAGAATTCGCGATAAAAAGACTACGGGTGACTGCAACAAAAAAGCAAGTGAGAATGTTCTATTAGGGAGCAAACGACTAGCAGGTACCCTGAACGCTGTTACCCTGTCTTTTGTAAAATTCATAACATTTCCTCGCATTAAAGTTTATAGAATTCCCATATTTTGCATCACTGTATTTAAATGGTTTATATAAGCGTTGTCGAGTACATTACCGCTTTATTTGGTCACTATTATCATAAAGAAAAAATTGAAAACCTTCAACTCTGGTAAACTTAAACTACGTATAATATAATTGAACTCCAGTACACTGTCTATTTAGCTGCCATATCGAGCTGATGTACACTGAATTTGCTGGGCTAAGTGCCAAAGTGCAAAGGGACAGTAAATTGCATTCGACTCGAAAATAATTCAATTCGAAAAGCATTGAAAAAGGAACCGCAGCAACGAATCGGTTGCCAACAGCTGCAGTTTTTCTGCTTCTGTTGATTATGGGACCAGAGGGAGCAGGCGTACATATTGATGAGCATCATCTGTAGACTTCTCGGCAGCGTTAGTAGCACTAAAGTATTTCACACTTAACGCAGATGCTTACTTAGTTCATATTCTCAAAGTCTGTTAGCAATGGGTAAAATCAAATTTTTGAATTAGTGACCTTAAAAAACAGAGCCCACAAAGTGCAGTAACTAATACTTTCTTTTGAACTTCTGACATTGACAGCTTAATGTGCATTTTACAAAATGCATTTTCTAGTTCTGAAGCTGAAAAAAATTCTGAGAGAATGCTGGACTAAAAAATAGCCCTAACATAAAATAGGTTTGTCGTTTTTATACTCGTTCACGAGGTGAATAGAGTATATTGGATTTGTGCAATACTGTTCATATTAACTAGACTTGAAAGTTGGAATATAGTTGTATGTTAACCCACATCAGATAATGTTCAGACCTTTTTTTTACAAACCGATAAAATCAATATATCTTGGAGGCGCCTTAAAGGTACAAAATGGTAATTTGAGCAATCTGTCATCTTCAAATTTTTTGTTTTAAAATTCCTTAACAGAGTATTCTATTGTTGAACACTCTCAAGGTGCCATACTTGTTTTATGTTGCAAATACTGTAATGCAAAAAACTGTTTAAAGTACAGCTGCAACAAACTAAATGCAATACGACAGAACCTTTGAAGGTAGCAGCAGCTTCAGCTTGTGACTGCTGTTGTCGCTGGGGGTCTCTGTCGACAACAAGGGGGGGACAACAGCAACAATATTTGCGGTCGCCGTCCGCATCATCATATTTCGTTTCAGTTCGGGTTCTCGGGTCTTATCGCGACTGTTTTTTTGTTGGTATGCTTAAATCGATTTAACGCCGTCATAGTCTAGTCGTTGGCATCGTCACTCAAGTGTCAATTTGTTGTTGCCATTGCTTAAAAGGGCACTCTACTCCTCGATGCATATCAATAGGGATTACAACAACAACAAAAATTTCTTTTGCTAACCTTTTTGATATTCTAGATTTATCACATTCAATTGGTCAAGCTTGTGGTTGTTTCCCCTTCGGAATCATTAATTTGTACAAATTAATTGTTACTCGTGCAGTTCTTGATGCACACTCCGAAGGGCCATTCATTCATTTTAGGTTTCTGCGAACCAAATTGAAAATCGTGAACTCTTCGTTTGCCCATTTTCTCTCTCTCTCTTGGGGCTGCCACTAATGACAAATAATAATTGCTTGCAATTTCTTTAATTCCACTTGAGTTTAATTACTGAACAAAACTGGACTATTGCTTTATTTGTCTTGGACTTTAGTTTGTTGTGCCTTTTGGGTATACACATACAATGTTATTCGGTTTAAGTTACGTGGCATTATATCTATTCTTGTGTTTATGTTTCTGGCAACAGTTTGTTTGCGAATATTTCACACTTTGGCATTTGGTATATTTTTTCTTACAGCAAAAATGTACAGTGAATCAATAAAGTTTGTATGCAGCGAGCAAATCAAACTTCAGGCAGTGAAAAATCATAAAAGCAATGCAATTACAACAAATAAGTGGGTAT
>SCDY01002356.1:0-14138 GCA_004143825.1 Drosophila micromelanica | reverse complement strand
GATGTTGTAATCAGAGAGAGTACGGCCATCTTCCAGCTGCTTGCCGGCGAAGATCAGACGCTGCTGATCTGGGGGGATGCCTTCCTTATCCTGAATTTTTGCCTTAACGTTCTCGATGGTATCGCTGGGCTCCACTTCGAGAGTGATGGTCTTTCCCGTAAGAGTCTTCACGAAGATCTGCATGCCACCTCGGAGACGGAGAACCAAGTGGAGGGTCGACTCCTTCTGGATATTGTAATCAGAGAGAGTCCGGCCATCTTCGAGCTGCTTGCCGGCGAAGATCAGACGTTGCTGGTCTGGAGGGATGCCCTCCTTGTCCTGAATTTTTGCCTTCACATTCTCGATCGTATCGCTGGGCTCCACCTCAAGGGTGATAGTCTTTCCCGTCAAGGTTTTCACGAAGATCTGCATTTTGGTAATTCTGGAAAACAAATAAAATTATAAAATCAAATTTTATTTTATCCAAACGAACCTTGACACACAGTAAGTTGTGACTACGTTGATGACTAAGAAAAATATTCAAATGCGAGTATTTAGCTCCGCTTACTTTGTCTGCTTACATACACACACACATACCAAGGCATACCCAGAATGTATGTGTATGCGAGCAGACAAAGCAACTGGAGCTAAATACTCACTACTGGATATTTTTCTTTCGTGTCTTTCTTTTCCACCCCCGATAAAATACGAACAAAGAAAAGAAGGAACCTTTGTTGACGGTCATTGTACTTTGCTGTTTGTATTTCATATATGTATGTAAGATTGTACATACATATATAATATACATATGTACGTACATTATGCTACGTCAGAATATATTTTTCTATTCCTGTATATATTTACGCAGTTAAGTGCGCAGATGTATGCGTACATATCGATATACGTATATACGTATATCTGTATGCATGAATATATGTATATATATACATGCGACTTCTCGAATGTTCAATAACACCAGAATATAATTTCACAACTTTGGAAACTGCTGCGAAATTTAAAATGTACGCAGATGGCAGACACAGAAACTATAGAAAAAACATTACGTATTGATTTTTAGAAAATTTAAATAAAAAAAATAATGCGTAATAAAAAATGGCGTAGTTTCATAATTTCGTTGCCCTAAAATTACTTCATCTTCACATTGTGAAACAAATATTACCTTCTTAATTCACTTCCACTGGTTATTTTTTGCCTTTTTTTTTATTTCACTCCCAATATTCACTTTTAAATTATTTTATTTCTGTTTTTTTTCTGCTTATTTTAGCTGTTTACCACTTCACTTGACTTGCTTCACAATTGCATTGAGCGAATAAAAACTTTGCTTGGGTATTTATAGACTTTCTCAACTGCAAAGCAAATGTTCAATATGTGGTTGAGAAATTTCCACATATATAGAGTTGTCCTGCTTACACACAATTGTCACGTACTTAAAAATAATGTTTACACAACGAAAATGTTTAATATATACTTATTAGTAATAGTATAGGTAAATAGTAACGTAAAACTATCGAAGGCAGCTAAGAAGTAAAAGCAAAATCCCTTTTTAAACATATGTTTGACTCGTAATGCAGAAGTGAATTTGCCTGTAGCCTTACATTTATCTCGTTCTAGCTACGTGTTTAAGGCGAATTTCAATGTTGCCAGAGCGTTGGACTTTTAGCGCCAATTTAATTTGTATTCAAAATGGTATGTTTTTATTACTCACCCTCTACTTCCAATACGTTTGTTTGAAGCAGCGTTTTTAATTTATTGCTGATAGTATTTGCTTTTCTGCTGATATTTCACTATTTTCTTTTAGTTTGAGTTGCTCACGTTGGAAGTCGAACGCAAAATGAGCAATTATTGTACTAGATTTTTCCTGACAAATAACTTTAGACGATAAGTGTTTTCATGGCATACTATTTTTATATTTTATTATTTACACACACACTCACCACACAATTAAAATATAAAAGAATTTTTAACAAATTCAAGACAAGACCTGTTTTACGTGCTGAATCGACTGGCCATATAAATGTTTCCAATATTTTTCTACAACAACGAATATGACTTGATAAGCAAGGCAATCTATGATAATCTAATTAAGTTTTTACATAAATAAATATGTAACTTTAATTTTTGTGACGTCACATTAAGCAAGTTAACATTAACAGTGCCATTCTGAGTTTAACAGCACTGAAAATAGCAAACGAAACCTTCATGCCTTTCTCCCCACCGCACAAAAATACCATACTAAATAAAGACTAACTTGAACGAGAATAGTGACAGTCACGAAAAATGGTGGAGCTTGAAGTACTCAACGCTAAAACTACTAAGCCCTACGGCAAGGTAAATGTGTCCTCCGTTTCGGTTACAATTAGCGAGCTGCGCGTAGCGATTCATAAGACTTTGAAGCAAACGCCGCATGCAGACCGCATATCGCTGTAAGTGCACAAACACACACATGCACACACATACATAATAGCATTTATGTATGTATGTATTGTGCATAGTTGGAATTCTTTGAAAATATGTTGTATATCTATTAAAGCCGACTGGAGCCGCGTGGTAAGAGCCTGAAGGATACGGATTCAGTGGGATCGCTCAACCTTAGCAATGGGGACAAGGTCTACATTAAGGACTTGGGACCGCAAATCGGTTGGAAGACAGTCTTCCTGTCAGAGTATGCAGGTCCTTTGATTGTCTATCTGATCTTCTATTTCCGCCCGGAGGTCATCTACGGCAAGGCGGCTGGCAATCCCATCTCACTGACCACTCAGTAAGTATGCCTCTGAGTGCGTGTGTGTGTGTGTATGTGACTTTCCCCAGAGTCAAATCGCTAACAGCGACGGAGACAGAGACAGCGGCAGCGACTGCGACTACGACCCGATTGACCCATGAGGCGACTTTGTGCGCTTATGCAAATTATGGATGATCACCGTTGGGCTCGCTTTTACCTGTTGACTGCATAATGATTAAGACGCTTTCAACGAATTCGTTTTTCAATTTGTGTGTTTTTGCTTGTGCTTTTCAGCATTGCCGCTGGCTGCTATACGGTTCATTATGTGAAGCGTTTGCTGGAGACGATCTTTGTGCATCGCTTCTCGCACAACACGATGCCGCTGCGTAATCTGTTCAAGAATTGCAGCTACTACTGGGGCTTTACTGCGTATGTGTCCTACCACGTCAACCATCCCCTGTACACCTCCCCGTGTATGTGCACTGTTTGGGCTGCGCTGGCCGCCTTTGCTGTGAGTCCTCAGGATTTCGATTTGTTTTAGAGAGCGTTAACATTTTTTCTATTATTACTCTGTAGCTCTGTGAATTGGGCAACTTTTCGATACACATTGCTTTGCGCAACCTGCGTCCACCGGGCACCAAGGTCCGCAAAATTCCTGTGGCTGACAGCAATCCTCTGACAAAACTCTTCAAGTGAGTCTCGTAAAGTACTTGGCTTTTATTTTGGGCTTATGTATGTTTTATTTGCAGTTTGGTCTCTTGTCCCAATTACACCTATGAGATTGGCGCGTGGGTGTGCTTCTCGGCAATGACCTCGTGCCTGCCTGCATATCTGTTTGCTTTTGCGGGTGCCTTCCAGATGACTGTCTGGGCACTTGCCAAGCACCGTAACTACAAGAAGGAATTCAAGGACTACCCAAGGGCTCGCCGTGCCATTTTCCCGTTTGTCCTCTAAAGGGATTCATTAACAAATTGCGGTTACGGCTTTTACGCTGTAAACTTATTCCAATTCATTAACTAGAATTACTTGATTATTTGCTAAATATAAATGGGTAGAAGATTGTCAACCTTTGCCTTTTCGCTTAGCCATAGCAAATTATTAACAAACGTGCGTTATGTCTAATTTGTTTAGATTTCTCTTGGACTTTGACCTCATCGATAATAGCAATAGCTTTTTTTTGTTGTAACATTAACTTTTGAAAAACCCGCCAACCAGGGCTGCAGTTTATTATTAAAGGTGAGTTGACAGCCCTTTGCCCGCTTTAACAAGTGAAGTTGGCTGCTGCCGGTGGCATTCTGTGTGTTGTTGCTTTTGTGCCGGCAAACAGAAAAAGCCGAAATGAATTTGTTCGAGGAGCTGGATACGTTGGATCCCAGCTCGAAGCTTGTGCCGCCGCGCATAGAGACGCCCACACCACACAAAATTGCCGTTTTGATTCTGCTGAAACAGTATGTGCGGGTAAGTGCATCCACCAAAACGACATCCATGTCCACGTCCATGTCTAGAAACAGCAAATTCGTAGGACAAAAAGAACTCGATGGACACGGGCGTCACGATGCGACCACAGAAACGTCGCATGTTCTGCATGCTAATGTTTAAGCTGGTGCAGGAGGCTGACATGACCTACAATGAACTGCACAACTTGCTCACCTCCCGACCGTATAAGCTGGATAACCTGATGCTGGAGTCCTTCGAGAAGGCCATGTCCGAGTTCTGTGGCTCGGCCAGTATTGAGGCGCTCTTCGACTTTGCGGAAATGCAAAACATAGACATGCTGCTCAACGAGGAGTACGGCGTCAGCCAGTTCAGCATGGTGGGCGTCTATGTGCGACGCATCGGCGTCGTCCTGGAGCGCTTCACCTTTGCGGAGATGATGTGCATGTACAGGAACATCTGTGCGTACTATGAACGCGGCATACGCGCCCTGTCGGTTGGTCCACGCAAACTGGTCGCTGGCGGAGTGCTGCACAGGGCGAAAACGCCGCCGCCGCCGCCCCCAGCGGTGAGCAATGCCGAAGGCGTTGCCAAGAAGGAGGTGGACACCGAGAGCAACATTGAGAACAGTTCACTCAGCAAATGGGCACCCAAGCAGGCGAAATTCTTTATTAACCAACAGTCGGAGCTGTTGGATCACGACGAGAGCAGCGCCCTGTCGCCCAAGCAGCTGCAGCGCAAGGTGCAGGAAATCATCCAAGATCTGCCTCTCAATACCACCTCATACTTTCTGGGCTACATGAATCAGCTGCGCGTCCGCGACTACTACAATGCGCTGTCGGCGCTGCATCGCGCCCTCGACCGGTCGCCGGTGCGTCTGATGAGCCAGGAGAAGGGCTATCAGTACTTTTGCATCAATCTGGCCGTGCTGCACGCCACCTTTGGGCATCGCGACGAGGCACTGGCCGCACTCAGGGAGAGCATTATGCTGGCGCAGGAGCACGGCGACAAGCGCAGCCTTAATCTGGCCAACACCTGGTACTGCCTGCTGCGCGACGAGCTGCCGCTCTCGTACGTGCAGCGGAGCGTGGCCGACATTGGCGATGCGGACGGGAATCTGCTGCAGAACTACACGCTGGCGCTGCACTTCGCCGTCAAGCTGGGCACTGTGGCTGGCTACCAGCCGCTGCGTCTGTTCGATCTGCTGCAGCACAGCGATCACCTGACCAACCGCAACAACTTGGCCAACCATGCCTCCGATGCCCTGGCCCTGCGCAGTGCCGTCTGGTGCGCCTACGGCAGACACGAGCTGTCAGCGCTGTACGCCCAGCTGCTGCTGTCCGTCCGGGAGCGTTGCAACAGCGGTGGTGCAGCCGGCCTGGGCAGCGCTCTGGCCAGCTACGCCATGTGGTTGCACCTGCAGGGCGAGCTGCGCCTGGCACGCGTTCTGCTGCATCGGGCGCGCGAGCAGCTGCCGCGCATGCCCAACGCCGAGTGCTGGATGATCAGCCAGTGCCATGTGATAATACAGGCTGGCATCTACCGGTGCCGCTGGCACGACGCCCTGAAAGCCTGCGACCAACTGCATCTGCTCGATCCCGCGGCTGCCATGCAGCAGCGCGCCGCCATTTACGTGGCCAAGCGAGAGTTCTTCAATGCACGCCGCCTTCTCGACAAGCTGGCTGCAAAGCCCGCGCTGCCCTTTCTGCTGCGAATGCGCGTCCAAGTGCTGCTGGCCTACTGCAGCCTGGCAGAGGGCAGTTTCTCCAGTGAGGCGGTCACGCTGCTGCTGCGCGTGGCCGAGGACATGGCCGATTCGCAGATGGACTACGAGCTGGCGATGGTGGATATGCTGGTGGCACAGGTGCTGCTGATGCTGGGCCTGCCGCAGAAGGCGTACCAGGCCGTCAAGCGCAGCATGGACGACATTCACATCAACGGCGGGCTGTACGAGCGTGCCAAGACGGATTTCGTGTTTGTGCGCTGCCTGCTGGCCATAACGAGCGTGGAGGGGCGAAAGGCTCAGCTGTTGAAATCGCTGGATATACTGGAGCGTTCGGCGCAGTCGTTCAAGAAGCTGTCGGCACACGCCAAAGTGCTGGATGTGTATGTATTTTTGGCCCAGCGTTTCAACGAATATGGTGAGCGTGCCCTGCGCAATAAATACGCCGGAGAGTTTCGACGCTATTTCATGGATCATCCCATACCACGCGAGTATTTGGGCGGGCCGTGATACTAACTCTTAATAAACGTATTTTTATTAATTTGTTTAAACAGTAATTGTGGTCTTGATGTGTAGGCCAACTACAAATACTCGTACTAAACCCTAGTTGAAGTTCTGCCAGACGTCAAGCACAGTTATGTCCGAAACGGGTCCGATGAGTGCAATGGGAATGGGTTCTATGATTTAGCGATGGTAAATGCTTAAGGCGTTTGCTTTCACTATGGCTTCTGTTGCTTGTTGGAATATCTATTTCTGTGTGTATGTAATTAATTATGTTCACTAACAGCGACCTGGACTGACTGATCCGACTTATATTCTAGCGTGTGGCGTAATCCCCATTGTTATTGTTATAAGAGTCCCGCTGGTAAATAGAACTAACGATGTATGTGTATCAAATGTTAATTAACGAATCAATGGTAAGCTGGGCGACGGTCCAGTTGCGGCCATGGCACTGCCAGGACCAAGCAGCACTTGTTTCTGCTGCGACTTGTGTAGTTCCTCCATTTGGGCGCGCTCAGTCTCAAAGATGACGGGAGCGAACAGAATGACGGAGCTTGTGAAGAATATCCACGATGCATTGCACGAGAACTGGTAAAGACTGCGGAAGCTCTTCACCGTGGCACTGCCAACTGCGCTGGCCGCATTGCGCACCGACTCCGGGAACATTTCAGTCAGACCCATCATTCGCTCACCGAACGATTCGTCCGGTTCCTAAACAAAACACAAATGTGAGGTTAGAATACCAGCAATGTATGTGTATCAGGTTTGGGCAAAGCGATGTTTACAAACATTAAAAGGACGGGCCACTTACATCATCGTAGTTCTCAGCATCCGTCTGCGGCTCATCGTTAGCTGGCTGAAAAGAAATGCGAATGCGCACGTTGTAATAATCAATAAGTACAAATGCAGAAACTCTGTGTGTGTGTGTGCGTATAAGTGTGATAAGCAGATGGTCTAGTTCTTTAATTACGTGAGCACAATAAGCCAAACGGCGGTGGCGTTAACTCCTCTACACTTACAATAGCCACTGTGCGGCGCTCTGGCGTCTCGTCCTTGCTGCCACCTAACGAAGACATCCCGCTATCCTTTTCAATGAACTCAATGTCAGGATCAGAGTCCATCAAATCCTCGATTTTTACGTTATCGGTATCCACTTTTGCGGCTTTATTTTCAACACTCTTTAAATATTATTTGGGCAATGTAACCCACTCTCAATAAGTCGAGTTTACAACACAAAAACGTTAAATAATACAATGGACAATCAAATCAGTTTGCACTGTCGTTTTCGTTGTAAGAAAATTGATTTCGTGTGTGCACCGCGAGGGTACTTGGTATCGTTCTCATGTGAACCGGTTCAGTTAAACAAGTCATGCGAACGAACTACTACTGCTCAATTGGGTTACAAATGACTTATCGATAAATAGTGCGGTATTTAAGCAGTACTATTTAAGTTTTACTGTTCTTCGCTATGATTGTGTGTTGTTGGTGAAAAGTTATTCTTATATTTACCTTGTCATCTAGATCGCTCATGATTTTAAAGCAATTACAATGTCTCGAGGTTTGTTATTTTTATATAAAATATAGATGATATGCACAGAGTTTAATTTAGAAACGTCAACAATTGAGCGACAATATTTTTCTCACTGAATGTTTCCTTAGTACATGTGAATGTAAGACTGAAGTGTCGCTTAAATAGAAATGCAAAGCCTTCTGTAGATCTTTAAAATTCAAATGATTTAAAAAACAAAACAAGAGTGATCTAGTCTGGAATGCCCGACTAGGAGATATCTGTTTCTAGCTGCGAGCTGCCGCAATGCCGTAAATCGCTTTGCTTTCATGCATAAACAACCGCACATACTTACATACATACATACATACATACATACACACAAAGACACCTACACGCATGCGCACCTTGCTTTGCCGCTGTGCTTATTCTTTCCCCTGCCCCAACTATTGCAAATGAGTTCCTCAACAATTTCTAAGTCTGCAAGAGAATTTCACAGGGTATTAAAACCATACTTTTGAGCGTAGGTATCTTGTTATTTTATTCAATTATTATATTCATTTTATTTTATCATCAATATCATTCCTTAAACAAAAATACCTAAAATATTTACGTAGGTAAGCACATCTTAGATAATGTCTTAATTTTGCATATGCCATCCATTATGGTTTATTAAATAGTTTATTAATGGCATTATTGTAACAAAATACAGCATAGGTATATATAGTAAGTATATAGTTTGGTATATTATAGATATATTATAGTTTTGCATATAAATAATTCAAGCACAATTAGATGTCATAAAAATCTACATTTGCTAAGTACATTATGGTATTCATTTAAACAAGCGATATTTAAATACATCCATATATGTTTGTAGATCCAATGTTTGGAAACTTGAATTTTTGCTGTAAATAACTTACAAAAATGTTTTCGGATGCTTTTCTTGCATGTACCTATTTCCGTTTTGACTATTTGTACCTTTGACCTTTAGTTATTGAAAACACATGCTTGTATATTGATCTAAATATGTATATATTATTTCTAATTGTTTTTACTGACGCTATAAAAGACCACTTTATTTATTTATTTATATTATTTATAATTTTTAAGTTCCAAATAGAAAAAATAATTTGAAACCACTGCCATAGCCATTTTTATTATATTGAATCTTAAATGGTTTTTTTTTTGGTGTAATGTAACGGGACGGCGATGCAATGGACTTAAACTTCCTATATACTTTGCTATAAAAAAATCTATTTGAAGGAAGCAACAAAGTGGAAGGTAGTTAAGATGAGTTGGTAATAAACATAGTGTCAATTAAATTTTGATTTTATTGGTTAGGCTTTTGATTTTGCCAAAAAATTATAGTTTTTCATTAAGTAAAATTATTGAAAATTCATAACATTTATTTTTGAAGATTTTCACTTTATTTTGCGATTGAATTGCATTTTGATAATTGTTTGCTGCTTCATAAACATTTTTTTATATGTAATAATGTTCTTTTTTTTGTATCCATATATTTTTCAATAGGTTAACAATTACATATCTAGACATTTAATATAATTCTTGTTTATTGTGTTACCCTTTTATTTATTTTTTAAATTTTCAAATCGAAATTGGTAAATTTTAATTTAAAATTCTTATTTAAATTTTATATATCTTATATAATGTTTAATTTAATTCGCTTAGGTTAACAACTTTTAAACATTTTGTGGCTTTGTTGTTGCTTAAAACACACACATATTTACATTTATGTGTGCACATAAAAAGCATATTAACTAATTTAAGACACAAACATATGATTTTTTATTTTATATATTTTTAAGTATGTATATGCAATAGTTAAATTTTTACATGCTCTGTTTTTGTCGATGCAGCACCCTAAACACAATATCACTCACGCTCTCAGACTTATCCGAATTAGCATATATGTACGTATATACATACGTATGTAATAATTTATGATTTATGAATTACGAATTAATTTTATTCTGCTCCAAAAACATACAAACTGTCTTACTTTTAACTAAAGTCGTACAAAAAACGAATATTAAGAATCGGCGTTTTTACAAATGATTTAGAAACTAGTTTGTGTATGTGTGTGTGTGTGTGTGTGTGTTTTTGTGTGTGTATGTGTTTGTGTGTGTGTGTCTGTATCCAAGTGAATGTTCAAAGATTATTCGAATTTTCCACTCGGCAACTCAAAGTAGGATTTTCCATTCATGTACTTAAGTTTAAATAATTATATTTATGTTTTGTATAAAACATCATCAACTCTGTCTGAGTATGAGCAATCGCTCAATAATTAATTGTTAAACTTTTGCGATCCATTTGAAATTGCGCTCAATAGTTCACTTAAAGCAAAAGTCTCGTAAACTCTGCAAATGAAGAAAATTAAATATTATTTAGATATTTGGACTAACATAAAATGTAAGGAGCTAAGGCGAAAGTATACATGTTGTTATTTCAATTTACACCCATTTACTAAAGTTATGGGCTTTTGGTAAACTACCAAAATAACCATTTGGTGTACGCCTTCCAACTTTTATGAGCTGCTCAGCAAGAAAATGATGAAAGGCAGTTCCCAAATGGAACTTTTGGGATCCTACATTAATCGTGTTGAGCTGCGAGACTCTACGCCCAAAGCAATGTGCTGCGTCAGTGAATCAAAGCAAAGGGAATAAATTCGCTTTTTCATATTGGGCTGCAATTCTGTTGGGGGTGTTTGTGTTGGTTAAGAAAGGGTGTGTAAATGTACTTATTTCTGAAGATATATATCTGTCTATAATACTCTGTTTGTTTGTTTGTTTGTTTGTTTGTTTGTTGTTGTACCTCGTCTTTAACCAATTTACGGCCACAGGGTATAAGAGTTACAAAAAAATGTTGCTGCTCCTGGCCGTTCATGGCGGTGTAAAGTAAATAAGGTAAAATAAATAAATTGCAGCTGCCAGAAAAAAAGCAGATATGCGGGAGAGGAGGCTCCCAGAGTAGCCACAAGGTCAAAGTATCAACTAGTAAAGCGGCGGCATATGAACCTAACGATAAACCCAAGTTAAAGTACGAACGCACACACACACACGCACACTAGCTAAATACGTGATTGTAGACATGGCCGGCACATACTCGAGTTTGAATGGGCCATCTGTGTTTGGGTTTGAGTGTTTGCTTGTATTAGTTTGTGTTTAGTAAATCAATTTAATGCTACGCAAGGGATTCACTGAACGTGTCCTTAACCAACTGTTTGTTTTGCTAGTCAGAACGATAATGGGACCATGATACAGTCGAATACCCTGTCAAATCGTGGCTAAGCCCGCTACATTAAATTATTATAAGCTACTTTTATAAATTTTAAATTGCTAAATAGTTTCAAATTTTGTTTTTATTTTCCTATAGGTCGAAGCCATGTAAAGAGAATCGCATACTTGTTAGTACAATAAAAATGCTAACGTTCTCTGTCCTGATGTTCCTGGTGGATTAACATTCGAAAAAAATGACTGTGTGGGTAAGCAAACAAATAATGCGCTCATAAAAATGTGCGTTGTGGCCTTTGAGCAAATGGAAAAGTGGGGGAATTGCGACTTGTATCGCCGCTGGGGTTATTCAACTTTAGCTCCTGATTGCTGTGAACCTATACCAGTTGAGAATGAATAATGGGTATAAGGTTTCAGGCGGAAGGCGCCTATTCGAGATCGTACTTAGAACATTGTGAAATTATTCCGGAATGTTTTTCCATAAGGAGGGGCTAAAATCAGATTTTTTACTTGTAAGAAAATTATTGAGTTTTGGTTGCGGCAACTCGAAACTGGATAAAGCGTATCTCCTAGTCCAGGTATGCTCGACTAAAGCGTTCTTACTTGCTGTATTTGTATTTGTCTAGGTGATTTATGAGTGAGGCTCTCCTCTGCGGTTCTCACAAATATTGGCACAAGGTTATATACCTATGCGTGTTTGTCTAAGTGTTTGTGTTTTATGCTGCAGCTTGATTAACGCACAGACAGTAACGATAAAACTGAAATTTAACGCTGGGACTCGTCCAGCATTTTGTGACTTTATTTTTTAAGCGGCCCTTGCACCAAAAAACCCTAACTTCGGCTGCGTCAGTAATGTCCTTTGACGGCGGAGCAAATGCATGAGTGTATGTGCGAAAATTTACCCTCGTAATTGATGCGTCCATCTTGATCCAAGTCGGCTATTGCGAGCAGCTGCTCCACCTGCGCCTCGTTCAATGGCTCTCCAATCATTTCCATAGCGGTTTGCAGCTCATCTCGGGTTATAAATCCATTGCCATCACGATCGAATACTCTGTTGATTAGCAGGTGTTATTAGCGATCGGTCTAGGCTGTGATTAGAATTAGAAAATTGGTGTTGCTTACCTAAATGCTGCTATTAAGTCTTCGGTGACATCGTCGGCTTCATCCACCGGCTTGCTGGCATTGCTGGCGCTCTCATCGTGCTGTTGCTGATCGTCCCGCAGTGCCTGAATCCTGCCCACCCATTGCAAAAACTCGGCCTCGTTGATTAAACCATTGCCTGTAATTGCATGTTTAGATTAGGCCAGTGTGTGTGAGGATAAAGTGCACGACTTGGCGGTAAGAGCTTAGCTAAATACACTTGAACAGCAAGCATTCCAAATTTCTATATTGTGCCACAAACAGATCTATCTATATATGTATATATAAAGAGTGTAAAAGGGGTGGAAGAGGCGATGAGTGTAATTGAAAGCGTGCTTTTGTTGTTGCTTGCTAGTTGAAAAATGTTTACACGCTTCAAGCGCCAGCTACGAGGACAACATTGAGAAAAACGGCCATTGTTATTTTCCATTGCACACACACACACTTACACAAATCCATGCACACACAAACATACATCATGATTGCCAAGTGCAGCGAAACGTTGCCTACTTTTGTGCGCAGCAGGTAGCTGCCACCCATTGTGGTTCCTCTTTAACACATTTGCCGCTTAATACAACCACTTTTTTGAGCAGTGAACATTAATATTCCACAGCCGTAGCTACCCTGTAATTTCCTTAATTTTCGTTCTCTCCTGCCCTTTTTTCCCAGATTCGCTGAGACTTTTATAATTAAGTGCACAGATAAGAGAAATTAACAACCTTTAGCGCTTTGCTGTTTGTCTACTTCCGGAAACAAGAACACCCTAAAAGCCTTGACCTTAAGCTAGTGTAATCGAGATAGCTGTAACTGCTGCCCATATAACTTTTGCGATAATAAACCCCAGTTATATTTAAAAATAAATGTAGATATTTATTCATGAATTAATTGGAACTGATTCTGTGTATGGTATTTAAGCCCTTCTGCCCACGATGAGCCGGAAAAAAAGTTAATAAATTCAATCTGAACGCTAAACATGCCTGACATAATTTATGTAGAGTGAATAATGCGCCCCAGAGAAAGAAACTCTTTTTTTTTGCTTTTTTTGGGATACTATAGGGCTTTTAATTAGAATTGCCTTCTTGTTTGCTGCCAACAAAAGTACTTTTTTTCTCCTTGTTAAATTTAAAACACAATTTAATGAAATTATTTAAATCTCTACAAATATACAGTTGTGGATAGTGTTTGCATTTAACCTAAATATAACAAGTAAGATTGCTCTAGTCGAGACCTGCGAAAACCAAAATTTAACATAATAAAATAGGTCTCAACTTTCCCTGGTCGTAACTTTGCCAAAACTCAAACGATTTTTATAAAGATGGTCTTTTTGTTCAAATATACAGTTGTGGATAGCGTCTAGATAAATTATACAATTCAGTTTAAAAATAAAATATTTGGCCCAAATTCATGTAAAAAATTTTCGAATATATACCATAGTGTTTCCATATAAGGATAGGTCTCAACTTTCCCCTGTCGTAACTTTGCCAAAACTCAACCGATTTTCATAAGGATAGTCTTTTTGTTCATGGTTCGGTGTCTAGATGAATTCTACACTTCAATTTAAAAATACAATTTTTGGTCCAAATTCATGTAAAAGATTTTTGAATATATACCATAGTGTTCCCATAAAAGGATAGGTCTCAACTTTCCTCAGTCGTAACTTTGCCAAAACTCAACCGATTTTGATGAGGATGGTCTTTTTGTTCATGGTTCGGTGTCCAGATGAATTCTACACTTCAGTTTAAAAATACAATTTTTGGTCCAAATTCATGTAAAAGATTTTCGAATATATACCATAGTGTTCCCATAAAAGGATAGGTCTCAACTTTCCTCAGTCGTAACTTTGCCAAAACTCAACCGATT
>SCDY01002355.1:0-14158 GCA_004143825.1 Drosophila micromelanica | reverse complement strand
ATTCGAACAATTTTCTTTAATAATATCTGAAAATAAGGCTTGTGCATTAACTTTTAATTTTTTGGTCATGGTTTCATTTTCTGTGGAAATGCCCATATTCAGTTTGAAACCTCTAGATAAATGTAGCTACACGTTTTAGAGCCAGTGATTCATCAAATATCTATCTAAGACTAAATCTAAATAGATTTCAAAGTTTTAAGGATACGGTCTTAATTATTTACTGCCTTATTATAAATTTTTTTGTTGTTACGCTGGAAACAGAGTAATGAAAAGTCGGGAGTTTTCAACTGCAACGCTTTAACTTGTTTTTTTAGAAACTTCTCGCTCTCTTCTTGCCTCAAGTGGCAACGGGTCGACGCCAGACTCCGATTTAAATGAGTTTTTCAAAATACTTGTGCACGTACGGCAAAAACGGAACCGGGCACGGACATGGATAACGACAACTACTTTCATTTCTATCTCTTTCTCGAAATAAAACGCTGCTGGCACGCATTTGGCTGGTGCTGTCAGTGAGACAAGATGGCAATGACGACAACAACGATGACGGCTTCCTATTTTATTGCAACCACTATTTTGATTCTATTGAAACATCCAGAGGCTGGCTTCGCACTCTGCTTCAACATCAAACTTCAACTTCAACTACAACTTCAGCGTTCAACTCAACCCGAAACTCTCAATTCAATTTATCCTCTGTCATTTTTAATGAATCACTTAATTGTCGTCGTTGAATGTAGTTTGGCTCCGCATAGTTCTTAAAGGCCGCTTCAAATGCCGGAGATACGAGTCAAGTAATACGAGTCGGCTTTTCTTTTCTAATGCTTATTTTCTATTGTTTTTTTGAGAATATGGAATAGAAATTCATTGTTTAAGGGAATTGCGTTTATATAATATTATATTAATATGATCTTTGTTTTTTCTTGAAATAAATCTTTTTATTAAAAGAATTGAGTAATAATATCCTTATATGAATATAATCTTTGGTCTTATTTACTATGTTTTTGTAAAATCTAATTTTTATATAATTCTTGAGTTCAATGTATTATATATCCTTAAATAGGAATAGTTCATAATCATAAATTTTTGTATGATCTTTTCTAAAAATTCATTCATTCTACATATTTTTCTCTATTTATTTTTGAAATAAACTATTCCATTGATTACCATCAAACGTTTTTGGTTTTGATGGCTTTTGAGAAATTACACTTTCTGTGATGTTTGAATACATATATATATATTTGAAGTGATTGTTCAAGTATCCCAATATATTTTACAGATTCAAATTCAATTCGTTGTACAAGCATCTTTATTAATTATTCACACAACTCTACCACTCAAAATTTTTGCTATACTTCAGTGAATTTCGTCGAAATGCTCTTCAGAAATATATATATATACATATATAAGAAAAAAATTCCCTTTGGGGCCGACCTCACTGAACAGAAACCTATTTTCCCATGCCAGGCAACAACGCGTCGCATCAACATCAAAACTACTCGCACAAGATGAAATTACTCAAAAAGAACTTCAAGTATCGTCGTCGACGTCGACATCGTTGTAGAAGTTGTCATCATCGTTGGGCGTCAAGAACGGGGCCTCCACTCCATTTGGAAGCGCTTGTTGTTGTTAGCTGAAAGTGTTGTGGTCTCTGTTCTACTCCATCTTATAATTGTTTTTCTTTTTGCACTTCTATTATTTTTGTTTGTTTGGCAGCACTTTGGCAACACAAATTTCAAAATTGCTTTCAACTCAATTTTGTGTGCCCGATTTGCGTACGCATCTTCATTATAAGAACTCGCATTTATGTGCGCCAACACTTGGCCCACGGACTCCTCGTGACAACTGGCCAACTGGGCTGTTTCTCGCAACATCAACAAATGAAATGAGGCCCGCAGTATAATTTCAAACTAAGCGTGCTACGCGCGATGTCTGTTTAGGGTTCCTGCTGTTGCTGCTCCTTGTCGGCATCTTCATCATTTTCCACGCATGATTCGGCATAAAATTTCATTCACACCATTTAATTTTGGTATAGGAGTGTGTTATATTGTTGACATTTTCAGCTCAACATCGTCGCACGACGATTTCAACGGCACACGCAGCGGCAAATTGTGTGAACTATAGAGGCTCTTCCTCTCTTGCTCTGAAAGTATCTGTGTATCTGTATCTGTGGCATGACTCTGGTATTTATGGCAAGAGACAAGAGAGGTCTGCGAGTTGTGTACACATATGGGCATGACACTCATCGGCATCTGTCCATGCCTTGACTCCAGAGGTCGCCCGCTAATTAAGTGCAGCATAACATGCGTTTTTATAACTCAAAATTTATGTTGGTTTTATGGCCGAAGTTAGTTGCTGCCGGGATCAATCAGCATAGCGATATATTTGATATGTAATTAAGACAAACGTGAGCTTCGTCTTAGCTTCTCCCCACACACATATAACTGTTTTTATTTTCCAATACTCTATCAAAGGGTATGTTATAACTGGGAACAAATTTGTAACGATTAGCGAAAGGCATTGCCGAGAAATTAAAGAAATTAAAATAAAATTTTTTGCAATAAACAGATAAACATTATAAGCTTAATATTAAGAAGATGCATTTTAGTTTATTGCCTAGCTATATATTGCATTACTTCGTTTAATCACAAGCTAAATTTTTTTTATAATGCCGTTAAGAGTATTTCATATTCGGTCCTCGGCAGTAACTGTTACTTCTTGAAATGGCCTTTCTTTCATGTACAGATTTTTATTTTTATATACTAAATGTACATTTCTCCCAGTATGCATTGCCGCTCGTTTTAAAAGTTGATTTCGTTGTAAGTTGTGCACGCCGCGGCAATGAAATTTGATTGAGTTTTAGTGCTGCATATGATTAACAAAATGTGGGCTTCAATATGCAACCGAGTTGCCAAGAGCTACCTCCTCACGCTGTGGCCAACCAGCGAGAAAAGAAAGCCCGCCTCAAACTGGCGTGCAGTTTTTTTATTATTAGTGTTTTTTTTTTTCATTCTTGACGTTATGAGCATGCATTTTTGTTAGCTGTTTGTTGCTTGCTCGGTTTTTATGTTATTTTGGTGGGTTATGTTGGTTCTTCTAATTAGCCACACAGTTTTTAGGTTATGGTCAGCCGTCCCGCAGCGACAGTGACAGCTGAAAGTCTACACATGTTGTAAGTCAGCTGAAATTTACTACGGCATTTTAGGGTGACCTACACTTGGATGGGGCATTTCAGTTTATTAGCATAATTTGAGAATTCTTAATGAATTTTTCATAATTATTTTACATTAAGATAAAAGATCTCCGTGTACAAACATTGACCGACATATGTTTATGTTGTCACTAAATGTGGTCAGATATTCAAATTATAATGTAATGTAATGTAATAACATATAAATTAATTATAAATATAATTATTAAAAATGAGTAGTTTAAATCTTTTAGAGATTTTTCTAAATTTTTGAAGATATTTTTAAATTTTAATGTATTTATCATAAGTCATATTTTAAATACGTTTCCCCATGTTACATTTCAATTTCTCAATTTGTTTTCCGAATAATTGAATTTTGCAAACCATTTGCGAAATAATTTCAATTTTTATACTCAGCTAAGCAATTCTTTTCGCCATCTAAAGGCGCAAACAATTTCACGACTTCGACTGTAACTTCAATTGACTTATCTTACGTATCAGTTCACTCTGATGCGCTTTAAGCAAAATTTAATTTGAATTTAATTCGCGTCTAATCCTGGGCACAGCCCAAGGAAACATTTCCCCCAAGACTAATCTTATGCCGCCGCTGCCCTACTTAGAATAATTTGAAAACTTTAAGCAACCAACTTTTTTTCTCTACTTTTTTTTGTTCGTTCCTATAGAGAAAATGCAGCTGCGACGCGATGATGGAGAGGATGGACCCAGTGCTCCCGCGCACTGGTACAACTGGCCACTGCTAAATTGTATCTAGCTAAAAGTTCAGTTGTCCAGGGAGAGGGCGCGAAGGAGAGCTCGATCCCCTAGCAGTCACTTGGCCTACGTTTCGGTGGCCAGTTTATGCCTACGGTTATCACATCATTATTCAAGCATCAACATTTTGTTGCTGCTGGATTCCTTTAATACCCTGTACCCATTAAAAACGAGTTAAAAGGGATATTATGACATTCTGTAAATGCATGTAACAGGCCAACAGATATTTGAGCTATTCCGATAAACTCACTTCAGTCTGGAAAATTGGCTAGTTCAGGCTTGTATAGTTTTTTGAGCATATCTTGGAGAACAAGAGACAACAAATTCAAATTAGATATACCTATCAAGAATCTATCAGTTTATTGATATACTTTTAATTACATTCTTGCACAATAGTTATGTTTCCAAAATATTGTGTAATATACACATATTGGGTACTTAAAGTACTTCAAGTTCACTTGAAAATTTTTTTATTTTAAAATAATATCAATAGTTATGCCTCTATAATTATATATCAGTATACTGAATACAAATATTTGAATGTCATCGAATTTTGTATTTTGTATTTCATTTTGTACAGGGCGTTTCATAGTCAGGCACACTCGACTAGCGCACTCTTTTCTCGTTCTTTTTTTTGCCCTTGTCAAAGTTAAAGTTAAGCTACTTGAGCGACATTGTTGAAATCGGTAATTTGCCTTCGTTTTCCTTGCCTTTCGCCTTACCCGCCGACGTGTCTATAAAAAAAAAAAAAAAAACAAAAAAAAGCGTTCGCGGCTAACGACTTGAAAATCCTTATTAATCACAATGCGGCAGGCCAGTGTGTCCGGTGTGCTGGAGCTTCCAGCTCGTGGTCAGTCTGTCGCTGTCTGTGCTCTCAAGTGGCTGCTGTGTTGGCCATAAAAAGCCAACTCTGCCGCTGATAAGCAAACCGAGCGACATGGGTCCAAGCTTGGCCCATACGTGGTAAAGGTAGAGGCGAAACTGATGCCAAATAAGCCAATGGACAGCGTTGTCGTCGACGTCGTCCGACGTCTGGCCCACTACTCATTTTCAATTAATTAATCCAACAACATTCCAGCACTATTATCTCGGCATATCTCAAATATTTTCTTTAATTACGCAAAAAAGTGCAAGACGACAGCCAAAGAGCATGTGCATGTGGGATATGGATGACGACGTCGGCGACGACGACGACGACGTCGATGAGCAACAGGCCCAGCTCCAAACGAGGATCGTAGGCTGAGAAAACAAATCTGACACCTCGAACAATCAATACATCATCATAAGCACGGCATGCAAAAAGCCAGAGACGCAGACCTGAATGGAAGAGTAAAAAAACCAAACACAACAAAATAACTAAACACACACACGCACACACAATTACAGGCACGCCATGGCAGGCAGCGCTTCTAATACAACACAACAAAAAAAAAAAAAAAAAAAACAAGAGTGGAAAAAAAATGTAAAGAGAGAAAAAAATTTATGCCATTCAAAATTAGCAAAGTGTTATCTAAACGCATAAATTACATGCACGTACAATGCGGCAAAAAAGGCAGCAGCAGCAGCTGGAAAGGAAGTGGGTGACGACGGGAGCTGGCACAGGGTGTTGTACAGGGTATCACATGCAAATTGTGTGCGGCTTTGCAGCTGTATCGCACTGTCTACATACATATATGCGAGTGTGTATATGTGTGCATTTCAGATAAGTTGAAAGACGTTGCTGAAGAAGCTGCAACAGCAGCAGGCAAGCAGGCAACTAGTTCTCGACAATCTTGGCTCTATTCTGTTGTAGCTGTGTGTGAGGCAATGCGGCATAAACGATGCCAACAACTGATTGTGACGGGAACTAAGTCCGTAATGAAAGCATATATACCAGGCGAACAGGCGCACAGATCCCAGCCAGCCAAGCGTTGGCCCAGCCAACGTCCATGGCCAAAGACAGGCCAACTACAAAGACTTCAATAGACGATTCAACGCAATATCTGCAGCGCTGGTCCAATCCTCAAACTATGCCCCTCTCCCCCTTTTCTGCACTCTCCCATGCTAGATGCGCCCCGCTTGCATTGGCTGTAGACGACAACGACAACGTGGCCGTGGTGACTTCAGCGGCATCGTTGATGCTGCTGGCCGCCGCCGCCGTCATGTGAAGAAGAAGTGTTGCAGTGCAGTGTGCACAGTGGAGCCACAACGAATTTTGAGCTGAGTAAAATAAGAAAAAACTGAACTGAAAGCAATATTGAACAGAAGTTGCGCAAAATATTCCTAAAAAATTGTTAAATGGAACAGTGGAATATCACAGCGAAAAACAAACAAAGGAAATTAAAACTCTAAAAATGGAGACGGTTAACTTAAAATTAAAACTTTAAACTGTAATGAATTATAAATATATATACATGTTGTAATGATTCAGTAAGATAATATGCAACAATGTAACAATAGCAGTTAAAAGTTTCCTAAACATATGTAATGTATATTAGCAATATACAATTAT
This sequence comes from Drosophila micromelanica, assembly GCA_004143825.1. Classification (NCBI taxonomy): domain Eukaryota; kingdom Metazoa; phylum Arthropoda; class Insecta; order Diptera; family Drosophilidae; genus Drosophila; species Drosophila micromelanica. The sequence goes on along the minus strand of SCDY01002355.1, from coordinate 7,712 downwards.
GAAAAAAGCAACACCCAGCTCGTTAAATAAATATTATTTTACATTAAAAATGTGACTAGAATATATTTTGGAAAATTAGAACTTTTCTCTTGAGCACAAAATTTCTTATTAAATTAAATTTTAGTAAAGCACCCTAAAAGATATAGAACATTTTATGGCTTAAAATAAAAAATAAACATAAGTTTCACTCTTAAGTTTATTATTAGTAATATATATGGTATAATCATGTCCAACCTTGGTCAACAATTTCGTTCATAATTGTGGCGGTTGCACCACTGTGCAACCAACTCAATTCGACTCAGCTCAAGTTAACTCAGCAGAGCGAATGGCGCATAGCGAACAACCCGCAACTCAAACCAGGCAATGGGCAACGTCTTCGTATGCTCACGACTTGGCGAAAGAAGATATAAGCACGACATAAATGGTACTTTATATCTGCAAGATATTATTTTTCCAAACATACACACAAAGTTTATGATTTTTTCTAGATATTTTGTCATCTTTATTATCAGACAGAGCAGCAGCAGCAGGCGCAAAAAGAATGAAAAAGAGGAAGGAAGACGCAACGATGTTGCAGCAGGCAAAAAGGCATAAAGTAACCAAATAAGCACAAAGCTGTTTCCAGTGTCATGGGAAGAAGCGACGCCTGCGTGGAGAATCGGACAGAGTCAGCCATGGACCAGGTGAGTGTCATGGCAATGCCTGGACAACAGCAGCAGCGGCCGCAGGCAGGAAGCAGCTCGCAGTTGACCAATGCAGACACCACAATAGGAGCATTGCATTGCAATTGTGGCAAGTGGCAAGTGGCCAGTGGCTACTCCTCGTACTCACGTACTTTGCACTTGTCCCCATGAAACAGATCCAAGTGCAGATGGCCTCTCTCTGCCTTGTCGCACCCAACGCTGCTGGCACAGTGCGTCATATTTACGGTTTTGCCTGTGCACATAAACAACACTATTTGACCCGTTCCCGGCACACTCCTTGCCAATGTTTGTTCTGGGTTGTCATAAACTAGTTTCTCACACATCTATATATATATATATATATATATATATATATATATGTATATGTATGCTCTGTCGTCGCTGGAACCCACAAGTATATTAATGCGTGAGCATACACACCGTAGGCTACCGGCTATAAGCGTCCAATAGCTTCAACTTCAATTCCTCTATATTTATAAAGAAAGCATTCGAAAGGCTTTTCTTTACACACACATACACACACACACATAATAGAGTGACGCTTTTGTTTGTTGACTTAGGCCCACGCCAGCGCCAACCTATAGGGCTTCTGTGTCTTGGTCTTTGGATTGGGATTGGCTTCGGTCCGCCTTGGCCCGAAGCTCAAATGAAAACCACAAAACCTGAGCTGGCATATTGCCGGCTATTGTCTTTTATAGTTTCCTGGAACGTTTGCAGCTTTTGCCACCATTTCATGCGGTGCAATGCTCAAGTGTTTTTTGTGGTTTTTCTTACAATTCGAAAAAATACACCCACTTCTGCACCAACCACATCGTTGGGTCTCTGGTCTCGATGGTCTCTCATTGGGTTCAGTGAAGTCCGCTTTAAATATGATTTAAAACTCTCGTCTGGCATGTGACCCACATTTAGATGGCCAGGGCTTTTGGGGTCGACACTGAGCTGCTGCCTGCTCAATAGATTCACTGCAGACAATATATTAAATGTAATGGCATTTGGCGTCAGGAAGCTCTTAAATTTTGCTGCTGCCAGCAAAGGAATGAGTTCAGCTGGAAAACTACAGCTTAAAGTGCTCAAAATAAATTGAAAATAGCTATGGACTTAAGAAAGATTTTGTAGACATGTTTTTTGGCACGTGAAATTACAGAAAAATATGCTAAAATATGATAATCGCTCAAAGTTATCTTAGTAAACTATATATTCAGAAAAGTAGGATAAACACTTGAATAAAATGGTGGTTTTTTTTGAATAATGAAGATATTTATATAATATGATTTTACCTTTAAATAATTCTAATAAAATAATCTACCTAATACCTAAAACTTTTTCAATTCAACAAAAACTAAAATAAAGAGCTCTAAAGTTAAATTTTTTTAAGAATTATTATTTATAGCAAGTGAAACTGAAGAATGATTTATAAATTTATATAGCAAATGATATTTAGAGAATTATTTTGTTTTTAGTTTATTAAGGGAAACACATTTCCTAAATTTGTCGAAGTGCATAAACACATTCTGAAAATATCCAAACCAATTTCAATTCATCGAACAATAATAAAAACAATTATGAATAATAAATATAAATAATGATACAAAACATTTATTGCACTGTACGAACACTAAACAGCCTATAAAATAGGTCACATATATTTAAACGAACAATATAAACTAACCGACAATTAGAAAGATATTTGGGACTATATCCATTAGATAGCCGATAAATCAAAGCAAACAAAACAAGTTTATTGTTGCTTTGTAAAAAACATAAGAAATCATAAATTCATATTTTGTCCATTTAAATATTTGAACACCTTTCAAAAACTTTTGGGAAGAAGTCCCAAGTGTATATATAAATCAATTGCGAAATCATATGAGAATCAACCCATTCAACATTATGCATATAAAAAACTGAATATTAATAAAAAATATTTTTATGATATTAAAGCTATTTCAAAATAATAGACCCATTGTGATGGTGAGTTGTTCATTGAGAAATATGGAAAGTGTGGCATAAAAAAATATAAAAAAACAAACACACAAATCAATAAAAACTTTAGACGCAAGTCGAAGTTGATTCTTGGCGAGCTTGTATTCATGTGGGCTTCCACATTTCGCTCTTGTTTGCCATTAAGTGCCCAACGGGGTAGCGCAAAGGGCAGCCAAAAGTCGCGTCTAGCTTAATGTACCACATCAAACTTAACGACGACACCTACTTCGGTTTGGTTTATGGCCCAAAAACAAAGGCGAGCCTTGGACTTATTTTTTCTGTTTTGGAGCGATGCCAATTGGTAAATATGCGCAGCTCATAATTTACACAGTTGTTGCCCCAAACTGATGATGATACATGTCCAGCAATGAAATTATGCCAAACCAAAAGCAGTCAACAAAAAAAAAACCAAGACACAAAACCTTGCTTGGGTATCATTAAAAAAAAGCAGATACCTCAAAGTAACCTGAACCCAACCCACGACACCGCGATTCTCCAAGTTGAATTTGGACTCGCACTCGAAATCGGGGAGGCGAGAAATGAACACAACAGCAGCGTAACGAAATTTTATTTGGCTTTTTCGCAAAGCCGCGCTGCCGCCATCAACACCAAGAAGGGAAGACGTTGTTCAGCAAAAAAAAAAAACAACGATAATACAGTTGATAATAATCCACACAGCAATGTAACTCAATCTGCGTCTAAGCCTGGCCAATGCAATATGCAACAAAGACACGATGGACAACACAGACACTGGGAAGTGAGGCAAGTTCGAAGAGTGAATTTTAGTAACCGTTAGAACGAATACTCTTTCTTTATATAGATCAAACCAATTTATTATTGTACAAACAATAAAGAACTTTATTAAGGAAAGATAGAATATGCTTTGAAAATATATATTAGATACATTATGAAAGCCACAAAAAAATATTTGTATTTTTGTGAAATAAGTAAAAGAAAAGATGAGTAGAAACTTAGGACTTGACTGAAACTATAGTACCCATACTATTTTTTTTACCTAATTTAGTTCTCCAACATGATTAAATTGACACTATTTTCAATGTCTCTTATAGAAGACTTGTGTATACATTAGACTTAACTGAGTTTAAAGCACAACTTAAATTTTTTCTGCTAGGGTATTCCGATACAAATACTCGTATAAAGGCGAAACGGAGCTAACATAATATGCATGAATGATGAAATGCAGCTAAGGCTGGCTGCCAGAACTGACTGCTGCCAGCCAGCATGGCCTGAAAGGCCTGACTATTGCCGGCGCTCACTAAAAGGAAGATGCAGCACGATGGGACTTTTTTAGTTTGGACAGTGGGATATAACCAGCAACGACAGCGGCATTGGCATCGGCATCGGCATCGGCCTGCTATTAACGTCCAGCGCACACATGAAACAAGATATTTTTACAGTATCCAAAGAATATTCTCTTTGGCCATGGTCTCGACGTTATTATTGGCCGTCTGTCCCGCTGCCCCGCTGCCTGTAAGACGGGTTTTTGGTCAGCTTCGACTTTGACTCTGGGGCGCTGCAAGTTTTCGTGATGGGGATGGGGCTGCAGCCTTCCCGCAGTTATTGTACATCTTTTCTGTAGCCTGTGTTTTACTTTGTCTCTGAATTTTCGTTCGTATTTCGTACAAAACGACACACGCTGCATGCGGTGCGGTCTTGGGTGCCGGTCTCTACAGAGAGCCGAGCCGCGGTGCGGTGGGGCAGGGGCAGCGGGACTTGGGGCCGGTGTGAGTAATAGGCGGCGTTGCCGTTGTAGTAAATGAGCTTACCAGGTGATACCAAAACACAAAAGAAATTATAGTAATCAAATCATTTTTATGTTAAATTATGATCGACAGCAGGCAGGCGGCTGACAGAGACAGGGACGAGTGCATTTCAGTGCGTGTGTGTGTCTCTGTGTGTATCTGTAAGTCTATCTATGTATCTGTAAGATACACAAAAGAGCGTGGCAGTTGCCGGGCGTAGTGGTTTTTTAATGAAACTTTATACTAAATAGCAAATTGTTGGCCAATGTCTTTTGGCCAGGGTCTTTTATTGATGCCTCTGTGCTTGTCTGTGTGTGTGTGTGTGTGTGTGTGTGTGTGTGTGTGTGTGTGGTGCAAGTTGTTGCAGCCTAGGCTGCGGCTAATTATCTTTTGGATTGCAACAAGTTTATTAATGTTTATGTGGCTTGGACTGCGCTCCACGGCGCGTTCGTCGTGGCGGCGTTGAAATTTATTGTTGGGTTAGTGCCTTCATTGAGGTGCGCCGCATTTTGCGCGATTTTAAAAGGTTTCAATGAACATTTATTATGATTGCAGTCGCTATGAGTCGAGGACTCAAGTGCAGCTTTCCTATATATATAAAAATATATATATAGATGTAGGTATAGGTGCTCTTGTATTTGTTGTTCATAATATATCAAACTGAAGCCACACACAAACTGTGGCAGGCACTCGGGTGGGCTTTATTAAAATAAATCTTTACGGATTTTTTTTATAGTTAACATACAAACGGAAAGTAATGTGTGTATAGAAGGCAGGAGACATATCACATGCCATAAAGTATAAATATTTTCCGTAACTGAAGATGAAGATGTTAAGCATAGTCTTTCAGGCGATATCTATATACATTCATATTACTACTATGCTTGTCATACAGTTAAATGCAGTTTGATTTATTAAAATTTCTCACATTATTTATATTTTGTTAATGATCAGAAATTGTGTCCCAGGATATACAGAGTATCTATTAATCATACACTCTCCACCAACACATTTTAGATAGTTTGCATTTATTTTTGAGTATTAAGCACGTAGTTGGCGTAAGCTCTGCACATTGGCCATCAATAAATCAGTGGTATTATATGAATGACTGAATAAAACGAATAGAGCTGTCAGTGCTTAGTTTTGCGCAAAGATTAATGAAAATATTTAAAAAAAAAATTGAAAAAAAAAAGAAAATAAACATCAAAAGAAATCAATATGAATACGTATTGAATAGTAGAGACTATCAGGCCTCTACCATATGTCAGTTAGTCAGTCAGCTTATGTCCCTCGATGCGATTTTAATTAAATTTGTGTGATTTAGAGCGCAGCAAATGTGTGAAGAGTGCTTCGTATATCGGTAGATGATAGAAGGGGAGGGGGAGCGGTCGATTGACACTTGCATTTCTCACCTGTGCGCCAACCGACTGGCAATCAGTCAATTAAATGCGAAGAGCAATTATTACCATTAATGGCAAATGGGAAAAAGATGAGTGCTTCGCATGACTTATAGATATTTACACATATGCGTCTTTCAGATGCATGTGCGAGTGTGTGTGTGAACTCTCAAGGACTTAGTTATACAGAGGTTTGAAGGATACAGATAGCGTAAACACTCAAGAGATGGTAATTGAAAATAAAAAATATTTATCTTCATTTGATTTTCATTAAATAAATTTGCAGTATTTTAACTAAATGGAAAAAAAATTTTTTTAAATGCAAATACATTTATTAAAAATTTAAGATAACAATTGTTTTTATAAAATTGTATCTATATTTCCGTTTCCAATTTTATATTATTTTATTAAATAACTCTATTGGGCCAGACAAGGCAACAGCTTTACGTTTTATTTATGCTTAAGTTTAAAAATATGCATCAAATGCCGAATTTAATTACCAGAATTTTAATATTCGTATATTTAAATATTTATTTTACTTATACATACGCTTTACTTTTGGTTGCATTTGGCTTTGGTTATCAATGGACCGAGGAAAACACTTACATCTGCAAATAGAGAAGAGAAAACTTAATTAGTTAAAGCCAATCAACAAAGGGACGCTTCAAAGGAGCGGGAGCGGGAGTGGAAACGTGGCAAACAAACAGCAAATAAAAGTGCATTCAGCTGAATGGGAGGTGAAGTGCAATAGCCCGAAGATATGTATAGCTGATAAGGTAGTATTCGGTAGCAAAAACAACAACAACAAAAACACGTAGAAAGTACAATACACTCAAAGCCAGCGCTTGGAACTGGAATGTCTGTGATGCCTGGGGCAAACAAAGATAGAAATAAATAGAGCGAGAGAGAACGGAAGAGATAGAGATAGGGATACAGATAGAGAGAGAGAGAGAGAGAGAGAGTGAGAGAGAAAAGAAGGAGACACCTGGAGACGGGAAGAACTGTAGGTGAACTGCCGTCACGTAGTTGGCGTCGCTTTGGCATCTGACGTAACACACACACACACACACGTTTTAATGGCTAATTAAATTGGAAGAGCGTCCAGCACTGACACAATTACAAATTGCACTTAACTGCTGAATATGTCCGCACAGGTTGGGGGGGATAGCAGGATGGCACCTAAAGGGCGCCAAGATCTTGGCATAGCATAAAATACCGGCAAGCGTTGAGGTATCTCTCTCTAAAATAATTAGACAATGAATGCTTTTGACATTTCAGTTGGCAGCGTTACGTAACCGGCATTCACATTCATGACCAAACCTCGAAACTAGTTTATGAACTCCTAGTTTCTAGTTTAAGTATAGTGCAAAGAAATTTTAAGCGGTCATTCCTTTAAGTAATTACAGTATATTATATGAGTAATTTTATAATTACACGGAACGCCATCTGAGCGGAATCGTATTGTGATATTCGATCGCAGGCGACTCAAATTGTTTTTCATATCGGCAATCAGCTTATTTAATGAGCATGTAAATTACTTGATTAAGTTATTAATTACTATTATATTATTATTATATTTAATAACTTTTTGGAAAACATCGCTAGTTTGCCGGAGAAGTGAAAAATACCATTAAATTGACATCCCATAGTTTATTATAAACAAGTGAGAAGGCTCTAGTCGGGGCCGCCCGACTAGGAGATACCCTGAACCCTGCGATCTGGTTCTATAAACATCTCAGCTCGCTTACACATACATACACAAATTCACACATACACACACACATATATATACAAATGCACGTAGCACTCACTTTCCTCGGTGCGCATGCCCTCAGTACAGAAACGAAATCCTTGTTTTCTTCTAA
>SCDY01002354.1:0-34070 GCA_004143825.1 Drosophila micromelanica | reverse complement strand
GAGTCCGATCCCGGAAAGATACACCTCTTTAAACTCGTAAAAGTATAAATAATCTATTTTCATCAAAATATTTCGATTTTAAAATTTTCGCGATTTTGACAAAATTTTTGATTTTTGTCAAAAATGATAATGAGGTTTTTTGACATAAAACTCACTTTCTAATGGCCATATCTCGGCCAAATAGAGCCCGATCCCGGAAAGATACACCTCTTTAAACACGTTAAAGTCTAAATAATCTATTTTCATCAAAATATTTCGATTTTAAAATTTTCGCGATTTTGACAAAATTTATGATGCTTGTCAAAAATTGTGATTTTAGTCAAAAATGATAATGAGGTTTTTTGACATAAAACTCTTTTTCTAATGACCATATCTCGGCCAAATATGCTTATATTTAAAAAACTACGCAATAATGTTAAGCTCCGCCGCCGGAAATGGAATGGAATAGACACCACCCCCACTTTATTTGGATGCGCTTCACCGACGGTGACTAAAACGAACAATTGCCTAAAGAACAATGAGGAGAAATATGGATCATGAGCTTTTACTCAAAATGGTTCGCGGGTAGAACGTTCTTTGTTACTCTATGGGCACTGAATAAGTTCCCAAGTTCGTTCATTTTAACGAGCCATTCGAGTTCATTCGCAGTTGTTCTGAACCAAGCAACACAACACTGCTAGATAAGAAACCTTCCCATACAAATACGTTGTGTGTTTGTGTGTTTTTTTATTGCTGTTGCCGGTTGCAGTAACAGAAAATTGCAACTCTTGCCAAAAGATTTCATCATTCAGTTAATCGAGCAGCAGTTGGCAGCATGGTCTTTAAATGTCAGGAAGACAGTTTCCTCAAGCAGGTAAATTGTGCACCTGCATGCAAATGAACAACAATATCAGTTGACCTACCGTTACCTTACTATTCGGACAGTTCCGGACGACAGTCGTCTCCTGCGAGTACGCCCAGCTGGAGTGGGTTGGCGAGGACAACAGCACTGAGGCGCGTCAGCTGCGCGGCTTCAACGTTGTGTGCGAGGACACCATTCTGTTTCCCGAGGGCGGCGGCCAGCCCTGCGATTATGGCACCATCAACGGACAGCCGGTGCGCAGTGTTCTGCGCCAGGGCAGCACAGCCGTGCACTTTGTGGAGTCGCCCGCCAGCTTTGAGGAGGGCGTCGAAGTGCAGCAGACCTTGGATTGGGCGCGCCGTCTCGACCACATGCAACAACATTCCGGGCAGCATCTGATAACGGCTCTGTTCGATCGCGAGTTCAAGTACGACACCACGTCCTGGTCGCTGGGAGCCAGTGTCTCACATATTCAGCTGAGCACGCCGCATCTAATTAGTCGCGAGTCTCTCGATCTGATCGAGCGCCAAGCCAATGAGCTTATACGAGAGGGACGCGCGGTCAGCGTGCTGCTGGTGGATCCGGAGGTGGCGCAAGAATTCCAAGATGCGCGCGCTCCGCGCGGCCTGCCCAAGGACCATGAGGGGCTGGCGCGTGTCGTGCGCATCGAGGGCATCGAGTCCAACATGTGCTGCGGCACACATGTCACCAACTTGTCCCAGCTGCAGTGCATCAAGCTGCTGTACGCCGAAAAGGTCAAGTCAAATGTTCTGGTGTATTTTGTGGTGGGCGAACGTGCCCTCAAGAAACTGGGCGAGGTCTTTCATCGCGAGCAACAGATCACGGCTGCGCTCAAGTAAGCAGCTCCATCCATCCCACGACGATTTCTTTCAATTATGGTTAATTAACTGATTCTCTTTAGGGGTGGCCCACAGCAGCATCTGGAGCTGCTGCAGAAGCTGCAGCTAAATGTGAAATCTACTCGCAAGGCGTTCCAACAGCTGTTGAAGGACTTCGCCAGCGCAGAGGCCGAACGCTTGGAGAATCTGCCCAAAGATTGCCGTCCCAAATACTTTATCCTGCATCGACGCGACGGCATCGAAGTGGACTTTATAAACACATTTTTGCGCAACGCTCCGGAGGAAATCCTTTACTTTTTGACAGTATCTGAGGGCGTCTCGAGTGGCAGCGGCGCCAAAGGACACCTCGTGTTGCGCGGCGATCCAGCGGTGGTGCAACAGCTTGGACCACAGTTCCTCGAGCTGCTTGAGGGCAAGGGCAATGGCAAGGAGAACAACTACCAGGGCAAGATCAATAATTTGGCCAGGCTGCCGGATTGCAATGCGCTGCTGGAGGCGCACTTCAAGCCCAAAAAACCAAACGCAGAGCCGGCGAGCGCCTCTTGAAACAACAAATTCTAATTTGTACTATTTGGTTTTTTTTTTTGTTTGTTGTTTTTCTTGATTGATTAATGATGTACAATTTATGATATTAAACATAACTAAACAGAGGTAATCAAAGCAGACATCACAGATAGTTGATATCGTAGTTGCGCATCTTCCACTTGAGGCGCCAGAACTGGTTCCAGAATCCCACGTCGATGATGCGCTCGTGAAAATTTAAAATGCCCACCGTTGTGTATTCGCAAATTGCCGGATATGTGCAGTCGTCCTCGTCATACATATCGACCCACAGGAGCGTAAAGAACCCGAGCGAGAGCAGGCGCAGCTTGTTCTGATTGATGGCGCGCTCCAGCATGAGCAGGTAGGCGGCCGATTCGGGATTCTGTTGGGTTGGCGGCAGGGTGATCATGCGGTTGGATTGTTTGCGCAATAGCGTCATGAAGGCAACGTGATCTGGATTATGCTTGGCGGTCTGGTACAGTGCGATTATGCCGGCTCCGTAGGCCAGCGTTTTTCTGGGCTTGCTATACGACTCCTTTATGACGCCGGTGGCAACCTCTGTATAGTCACGCATTAGACCTTTCCAGTAGTTTGCCCACTTCTCCACCATGGTGCCCTTAAAGCGCTCCGGCAACGTCAGTTTCTCCTCGAGACGCACTCGCAGGGCGGCCAGCCGGTTGCCCACTTTCAGCAAACGCATTGTGTGGTGCTGTAAAAACTAATTTCATTCACATTTATGCAACAAAACAACAAATATTCCAAAATTTACGTACGTTCGGAGTTTGACAATAACTATCGAAACTAGTGTGTTACGTTGCGATGGTTTGACAATTCACATTTGAAAGGAAACTATCGATAGGCCTAACAGCTGTAAGGCTACAGCTCGATACGTTTTTATTAATGTAGCGCTATTTTGGTTATTGTTATAAGCCAATAATAGAGATTACTTAGTTTTATAAAAAGCTTGTAGAATAAGTAAAATGTTTTATGTATTTTTACATTTCTTATATTAATAATTAGATTAATTAATTATTAGAAGACTATTTTTACAAAACCGAACTATCGATGATAATTTCTGCAACAGCTGTCCAGACAAAAACGAGCCATAGATGGCGCAATAGCTGCTCACTGATTGGCTGGCGCAAGCTCAAATTGGCGCGTAATAGCAACAACAACAAGTCGCTGTTGTTAAACATTTATAAAACAATTCGTAGTATTTTAGCGATGATAAGACTGCGCTGCTGGCAAACCGGTCACAATTTGCTGGTCTTTGGCACGCGCACGTGCCATCGACATTGAGCGTTCACCTGCAAGCAAAACGAACAATTACTAAGCCAAATGCGTCGTTTTCATATAACAAGTGAGTGAGATTTGAGATTTGAAGTTGCCCGGCGGGTTTCCAATTCGCAACGCGCAGCAGCGGCAGCAGCAGCAGCAGCAGCAGGCGCAACGACAGTTAGAAGCAAAGCTTGCAGCCGAGCAGCCGCGAAAGACAGCCAAAGAAAGCGACGCAGTGAAAAAAAGTAAAACAGGAAAATATGAAAATCGTCGCCGCAGCTCGGTTCTTGTTGTTGTTGTTGTCGTCGATTGTCGACTTCTCCTCGACAGCAGCAGCAACTGGTAAGCACTTGGCAAAGTCCTCCCCCCACACACACTCAAGCAGTTTCGTCCATTCCAGTTTCGGCCAATCCTGCCATTCGGCCGCAGTCGCAGCGGGGCATCATCTTTCCGAAGGAATCATTTGACGACTGCTTTGCGGACAGGGAGCAGCGCGTGCCCGGCAGCTGTAAGCTGCTGGAGGATTGCCCCGCCGCGCTGACCAGCTGGCTGCAGGACCGCACCACGCCCAAGACCTGTTATTTTGTCAAATTCGATCAGTACGTGTGCTGTGCCCACGACACCAGCCCCACCACAGAAGCGCCGACGCCGAAGACGACTCCGAAGACGACGCCGACGCCGAAGACGACGCTAATGGAGCTGCTCGCACTGGAGCTGGGGCGCAGCGGGCTAGGTGCGTAACAGAGAGGAGATCCAACAAGATTTGCGGCGATTAATCCTTTGCCTTGACACAGCTTGCGACAGTTCCCGGCCGGTTTACACCACCGTTGTTGGCGGCAAGCCGACCACCTATCGGGAGTTCCCCTTTATGGCCGCGCTGGGCTGGCGCTCCAACTTTGATAAGAGCATCTATTATCGGTGTGGCGGCAGCCTCATCTCGCCAACATTCGTGCTGACTGCGGCGCACTGCATCAGCTTTGGCGGCCAGCTGCCCAGCACGGTGCGCCTGGGCGGCGACAATCTGACCCTTGAGGCCGGCGAGGATCACATGATCCGGCGCGTATTCACGCATCCGGACTACAACGATACCACCGGGTACAACGACATTGCGCTGCTGGAGCTGGACGGAGCACAGCCATCGAGTTTGCTCATCGCCTGCCTCTGGCCGGAGGCGCAGCTGGCTGTCACGAATCTAACGGCCATTGGCTACGGCCAGATACAATTTGCGGGCGCCTCCTCGTCGCAGCTGCTCAAGGTGGCGCTGCAGCACGTCACCAGGGAGGAGTGCCAGCGGCACTACCAACGCGACGTCCTCGTCGAGGGGCTGGCCAACAGCCAGCTATGCGCCGGCGACTCCAGCGCCACACCTGCCGACACCTGCCAGGGCGATTCGGGCGGACCGCTGCTCATGCAGCGGGGTCGCGTGTGGTATGTGGTCGGAGTCACCTCGCTGGGCCAGGGCTGTGCCAACGGACCGCCCAGCATCTATACGCGCGTCTCCAGCTACCTGGACTGGATCGAGGACATCGTGTGGCCCAGGCCCGAGGACTCAATTCAACAGCCCACATTCGATTTACGTGTGTCCGACTGATTGGGCAAGCTAATGTGATTCCCACTTCCCCAACTGATATTCTGACTCAGACATCTGAATCCGACTCATACGTCCGTCCGTCTGTCCGTCTGTTACTCATGCGAATTTCTGTGAACTGCCTGCCCTCTAGTGCTTCACCACATTCGCAATGCGCACTTAAATCGAATTTTATTACATTTGAAATGACTGTCTTAGAAGATAATTACAAATATTACAAAAATTTCCGTTAATTGATTTAATTATGTTTATTTATAAATTATCTCAAACGGTTTTGAATTCGCCATGCAGCATAATTTTAGGTGCTCTCCAAAGCGTACAAAAATTATAAAAGTTTTTTAGTAATTAAATTATTGATTTTATCTGTTACTTTATATTAAAATTTATAATTTATAAATATATGTTTAAAAAAGTGATTAAATTTGTATTTTTTATTATAATGGGTTCGAACCCGGTATCAAAAATCAACCAAACTTGAACAAAAAATGTACTTAATATAAAAGCTTGTGAAGTGAGGCCTGGGAATAGAAGTGTGGGATAGTTTTACAATAGATAATTATGATGATTTTATTTGAGAAACTATAAAAAAAAAAAACGAGGATATGGCCTCGAACCTCGAACCAGATCGATTTTAGCGATTTGGTGGGTATACACGACTATATATGCATTCCCAATTTCAAGTGTGCAGCCTCAAAATTATAATTAGTTTCGAGTTTTTAATTACATTCTAAAATTTGAAGAAGTGCTGAGGCGAATGGATTGATGAAGGATGCTGTCTGGAATTGTTGATTTGTGAGCTTGTCCTATGTCTGCTGTGGGTTGGTTCGCTTATCGCAGTGCTGGTTCAGCTGTTTTGCAGAACAGCTGCCGCAGCTGCCAGAGATTGGACTTGGCCATCGGCCATAAAAGCCGTGTCGGCCTGGAGTCGCAGACAGTTTGCAGTTGGTAACGGCTTCAGTTGGATCGATTAGGATGCATCCCCAATACGAGCATTATGTTATTCTGCTGCGCCTGCTCCTTCTCAGCTGCTGCTGTGTCCCGGCACTTGGCTACCTGCCGGACGTGAATATATTCACCAACTACCGCACCGAGGTGTACAATGGTAAGTGGACTCTCAATCACTTTTGGGACATTTCTTTTTTTTGTATATTCAGGAATACCGTCGGACATTGATACGACGCCGTTTATACGGATCGGCGATAACTACTATTATATCGAGCCGATGAACAAGGTGAACTGGTTCCAGGCGGCGGCCTCCTGTCGCATGATGAACGCTCACCTGGCCTCCATCGAGGACAAGCCGGAAATGGAGGCGCTGGTGAAGTACATCAAGGCGAAGGGTTTCAAGAACACCGATTACTTCTGGATATCGGGCAATGATCTGGGCACCGAAGGCGCCTTCTACTGGCTATCCACCGGACGGCCGATGACATACGCACCCTGGAACGGACCCAAGCAAATGCCGGACAATTATGGCGGCAACGAGAACTGCGTTCACATGTTCGGCACACGGGAGCTGATCAACGATGCCAACTGCAAGATCCTGATGCTGTATGTGTGCGAGGCCAGCGATCCGAAGACCTTCAAGTTCACATACATCAAATGGTAATCGGGGTAAACTTAAATAAATATACATCAATATGATATATACATATAAAAATATTGCATTTTTCTTTGTTTTGGCGTGCATGGAGCACGGCATTTATTAGTCTGCTGATGCTTTGTAACAGGCAACAGCCTCCGGTTCATCATTCATTCGTTCGTTTGTTCGTTCATCGATCGTACTGATCGATAAACAGCTTACATCTTAAGGATAAATTTGCTAAGTATACATTACAAATCAGTTGATTTACGATTTACGTTTATGCATATACTAAATTGTTACGAATTCACCTTAAGTTGCTATGAAATTGTTGCCATATGTCTGTATCATCATAGCACATGGTTTATATATATATATTCGCGCTAGATCGGCCATAAAATATATAGCGTTGTTGTTTTTTCTAGCCGATAATTATACACCGATAAATGTATACATTATGTAAAATATACAAATCAAATACAATGCTATATTATATATATATAATATATATAAAAAAAAGTACCGTTACATGTTACAACTTACTTGGCTAGGCAAACAGTGATCGGATATTGGAAAATTTACGACATAAACTCAACACTAATATTAATCTCCAACTAGTATGCATTCGGTGTGAGTGTGTGTGTGTGTGTGTATAAGTGTGCACATGTACATATATATATATTTTCTTTTTATATATGCATATTTCCTAAATTGTTTTTTTGCGGCGCTTTTCAAGTCTTTAGGCTTAAACCTAACCTAACTTTCTTGACTGATTTTTTACACACACACACACATCTCGAGACATCAGCTTACATTTATGTATGTGTTGTATGTACATATGTACGTATGCGTGTTTATCAATTAGTTCACATTATTAACTACAATGTCATTTATATATAGATATATATAAATATTCAACAGACGAGTGCATAAATTTAATAATTCTTACAAGTTTTACTTTGACCTTCTAACAGTATCTTGTCTACAACGTTTCGTCTGCATGTTGGTGTGTGTGTGTGTGCGTGCAAACATGCGTGTGTGTGTGTGGGTGTAAGGTGGGCTTCAAAGCAGCTGCCAAGTCGCAAGCTTTCAGCTGCTATCAAAAGGCTATCGAGAAATGATTGTGCTGGGGCGCAGGAGGGTGAGGGATTGTGGGGACTGGGGAAATATATTTCATAGTAATTTTCATGTTCATTTTGCAATTTCAATTGATAGCCGAGAACTTGGCCAACACACTGGCACACGACACTAGCTGGATGCACAAATTCTTAAGCAATCTTTAAGTTTTGGTTTCTTGTCTCTTACAATGGAAAGAACAGCCTAAATGTTATACATGTAAAAAGTCTAAATGTTGCTTTTGTTTTCTGTTTCGTTTTAAAAACCTTTCTCAAAATGGCAGTACGCTTAAGTTAAGAATTAATAAATGGGGATTACGGGAAATTGAAGACCTGGGCCATATAGGATCAACGGGTGCTCGTTTAGGGTTTTAATCTAGGGCATGACAAAAGCGGCACCAAGTCTGCCTAAAAAAACTAACAAACGATAAATATAAATATATATATATATATATATATATATATATATATATATGTAATATACATATCCAAATATGTAATAAATGGCAGGAATTGCATATGCATCTAGTAAGTATATGATAATGAATGATTTTACACCGTTTTTGTTTTTAGTTTTTTGTTGGTTTGTCGGTTTTTTTTTTGTTTTATCTCGTTTTGTTGATTTCTTTTTTTTGTTTGCTTTAAAACACATTGCAATATCTTGTGTTTGTTTTGTGCAATGTGTTTGTACAATAATTTTTGTTTTTTTTTTTTGTTTAGGTGCAGAATTTTAAATATAGTAATCATAATAGGTAATAGTACAGAAATATTATTGGGATATTCGAGGATTCAATAATATTCAATAATAATGATAATAATAATAATAAAAACATTTGAGGCATTATTAAAAGAAGCAGCCTATAGATAGATTAAGAGCTTATCATGGAAATTACATAATGCTTAATGATTAATTAAAAAACTATTTATACTCTATATATTTTTTTGTTTTGGTTTTCTTTCCTTTTTCATTTGCTGCTGTGTTTTGTGTTGATTTTTGCCGCGCAATTTCACTTAATAATATTAGCGTGACAGTTGCGCGTGCATTCTGCTGCTTTTACACATTTTCTGTTGGATTGATTGTACATATGTTTATGTATATGTGTGTGTATTTATATATATATATATATATATATGCAGCACTTAAGCTATAAGCATCATACTTAACATATTTTGTAAGATAATAAATTTTCAATGCTTAAATATCTAAAAAAAAAATACATATATATGTAGTAATTAAATAAACGAAGAAAAAAAATCTAGTTGCCTTAATTATTGTACAATTCTATACAAACTCTTGGTTTCCTTTTAAAATAATATTTTAATTTAGTACTTCACATTTTGCTTCACATAATATCTGAAGTGACTAATTTTGTTTTGCCTTATATGCAGTTGATTTTAATTCAAATTTTTTTTTTTCAGTGGCTTTCTTTCATATTTATTTTAGAAACAAAATGAAACACCAACTAGCGCAGAAGTAGGGCAAAGTGTAAGGTTTACTATATGTTAGTCTACACATCATTTTAATATGCATTAATTTTTAGGTAAGTTGATGTTTTTGTGTGTGGTAGTTGTTGTGAAAGGCGCAAGCGAGACAGCAATACACGGACTATGCATCTACAGTTAATGGTTTAATGCATTATATATTTATCGGTTTTTTGTAATGTTTCTTTTATATTTCGGGAGTGTACATACAGTTATAGTTACGGTAAATTTTGTGTGTGGATGCGTCTATATGCAGAATGGCGATTTTTTTTTTAGTTATATATCTATATTTTTTTGTTTTTTTTTGTTGATATTTTCATTTAGTTTTTTATTATTTTTTTCCTTTTCTTTACTTTTTTTTTGTTGGAAAGGAGTTCGAGTATCTAATTTGTTATATTCATTAAGAACATCGAAATGCAAAATTGCTAATAAAAAATATATAAATATATGTACAAATACATATGAATGTACGCGCGTTCACATACACATATATACATAAATAAATTATATATACATACACTTGTATATGTACATTTATATATGCATATGCGTGAATTTGAAAATAAAATGGTAAAGAAATTATTAAAATCACAAAAAAAAAAAAAAAAAAAAATGTTTCTAAACGCACGCAGCTATCAATAATGCACATGACTATTGCTATCTCTCGCTATCTATCTCTTTCATTCTCTCTACACTACCCCCTCCCCGACCCCATTTCACGCGGTCCTTTTCTCTCTCTCTCATTCTCATTCCATGAACGGTGTGCTCAGTGGCCAAAGCGTCTCTGGTACGGGAATTGCGTCTGAATATCTTCAGCGATCTTCTGCAGTGGCCAGCTGGCCGGCAGTCGAGTCCGCGGATTCTCCGCCAGAGCCGCAGCGCGGTGAACGGGGGGATGAGCTTGAGCTGCCAACTGAGGATTCAGACGATATGGAAATGATTGAGGAGGATGAGTTGACCAGACGAGTGTCGCGCATTTGCTGCAATCGGCTGCTGCTGCTGCTGTTGCCGCCATGCGCGCTCGTTGCTGCTGCTGTTGTGCAGGTTGATGATACTGTGGGCGAACCTACCGGTTTCGATGAGCTCGTTTGGTAATGCCGCCTGTGCTGATGCTGCTGCGGCTGCTGCTGATGATGGTGATGATGATGCTGCTGCTGCTGCTGCTGATGCGGATGATGATGGTGATGCTGTTGCTGCTGATGCGGATGATGATGGTGATGCTGCTGTTGCTGTTGCTGGTAGCCAACTCCGCTGTTGTTCCCACTACTGCTGTTGCTGCTGGACAGTCGCAGATGTTGCGGCCGTTGCTGCTGCTGCTGTTGCTGTTGCTGCTGGTTATGATGACCATTGTAGCTGCTCTGCTGTGTGGACTTGTTCAATTGTTGTTGCTGTTGCTGTTGCAGGGGCGGTGGCACGTAAAGCGGCTGGCGGTAATATGAATTGGAGTGGGTGCGTTGGCCCGCCTGTTGTTGCTGCTGTTGCTGTTGCTGCTGGCCATAACTTCGCGTCGTTGTGTTGTTACCGCCACCGCTGTTGGTTGTGCTGCTGATTTGGGTGTGGCTGGTGGCGTAGGCGTGGCTGCTCACCGCCTGATGATCGTCCAGTGGGTCCGCCGGGGCATCGCTGAGCTGATCCATGTCTGGCTGTTGTAGTTGTGAAGAAGATATACATGTATGTTGGCTTGGCTGGGCCTGTGGCTTGGCTGGCATGCTGGCCGCAGTTGCTGCACCGGCGACGCCGCTTGTGGTGCGCACCAGTTGCTGTTGCGCACGCGGCGTCGCATTTGGATTGGGCGCAATTGCGGCCAGCATGGCACAGCCGGCGGCCTGCTGCTGCTGCTGCTGGTGCTGCTGCTGCATGAGGCCGGCAGCCATTCATCATGTATCTATGCGTGTGGGTGTGTGCATTACCGACGAGCCCGATAGCGAGCTGTTGCTGATGTTGCCCCCGATGGGCACCAATATCGGCTTCGGCACGGCAACGGGCATCGCTGTCACATCCAGTCCGTTTGGCGGCGAATCGGTGATGTCGATCACGTTCCCATCCTGCTGCCCGACAGCTGTCAGCAGCTCACGTTCTCGATCCCGCTCCCGTTCCCGTTCCCTTTCCCGGTCACGGTCACGGTCCCGGTCCCGTTCGCCAACCTCGCAGTCTTTGCTGTCCTCGGAATCATCCGCCGACGAGGTGCTGCCCCGCCGATGACGCAGCGCCGTCAGATTACTTGTCAGCTGCGCCTGCGGCTGTAGCTGGTGCTGCTGCTGTTGTTGTTGCTGCTGTGCAGCCGCCGCTGCCGCCACCGCGGCCGCCGCTGCTGCTGTCGTATGATACGGCGGCGCCAGCGCGTGCGGCTGCAGCACCGTATGCGGGTAAATCTGATGCATTACGGCACCGGTGGGCATGATCACATACTTGGCGCCGTTTGTGTACGCGGGCAGAGGCGACATCGGGTCCACGGGAGTCAGATAATCAAAGTTCTCGCGTATCCATTCGCGATAATCGATGACGTCATCGGTTATGTGAATTATACGACCTATATACATAATGGAATACAAAAGATACGAAACGACAAACATTCACATTAGTATTAGAAGTCCAATCAACAATTGCCAGCAGTTAAATAATGTTGTATACGCTAATTGAATTCAAAATTAACATATCTGTTTAGCGAAAACCTCATAAATATCAAAGTAGCCTTCGATTGTGTAAACAACTCATTTTATAAGCATAAGTTATACAAGAAAATATGTATCGATTAATTACCCCACTTGTTGTCAACTATAAAGCTGAACTAATTCTGATTACATTTTTTTTATCTTGTTGTATGATTCTATAATAAATTTATATTTTCTAAATATTAAACTAAAACCAGTAAGCACAGATTCAAGGCATCAATCAAATGCATTATGAAATGCTGATTCTGATTTCTGAAGAATTTAAGAAGAATTTCGACCAGCTTAAAATACACATAATTTTCTATCTCTTATACAAATTGCAAATAGCACCTTAACAAAATGTTGCCGAATTTGAAGCTAGAAATCAGTTTTCAATGAAATTTGACGCACTGACTAATCTCTATAGACATAACTGCAATATTTCTAACCACATATCATCCATAAAAAAGCTCGGCAACCATGTTAACACACATGAAAGATAAGATATAAAGACTGTTAAATAATGTTAATTTTTAGCAGTAGTTGAGGTTTAGCTCGATATTTAACGTATACTCACCTAATATGGAGGTGACACGTGCATCGGCGGCCCAGAGATTGTGCGGACTGACCGCATGGTCGAGGACACGATAGGCGCATTGGAAGGCCTGTTTGACATGGAGGGCACCGTAGCTGCTGCGTCCGATATCGTTGCCGGGGGTTAGCGGATCCTCGATGCAGAGCAGGGATGGCCTATGGCCATCGACCATGTCACGCTGCAGCTCATCCTTGGGCATATAGCGGCCGCCATTCTTAATGGAAATGCCAGTTTTCATATAGTTAAATCGACGGCCGTACAGCTCAAAGAACTCAAGGAGGAGCACGCCCAGATTCGTTTTCTCATAGCAGAGGTCACGCGGATGCAGTTGCAGGAAGCTAATGCACATGAGTATCAGTGAATAGGATGAAATGCCGCCGGTGAACACCTCATTGAGATCGCGCAGCAACAGAAACTGCTTCAACACCAGCACCAGCTTCCCCAACACCGGATAATCGCGCTTAAACTGTTTGATCAGCTCCGCGGACTGAACGCCCGACTGCATATTGAACGATATGTCGACCTTCACCTGCGTCTCCCGATCCGTCAGCTTGATGATCGGCACTGACGCCTTGTCCAGCACACGCACCGTGCAGGCCTCCGCGATGCCACGCGAAACCAGCTCAAACTCAAGAGTACGCAGCGGCAGCTTCTCCCAAAGGCCTGCAAGAAACACAAAAACCCCAATGAATGCCAATGTCAAAGCGAACAGGAAGAAAAGAAGGATGGAAGCAATAATAAAAAAAAGGTTTTAAAAATAATTTCATAAACTAAATGCAGATTGAAATGTAACTTTTTCTATGGTCTTTAACTTTATTTAGTAAAAAAAAATATATATAAGAATTAATTGTAAAATTGTTTAATCAAATTATTTAAGATTCATTCTTTAAGTAGCTAAACGATAAATTAAATTGGGTCTAAATACAGGTTATATAAAATAATTGATAGCTAATTTGAACTGATCCAATTTTAAACGAATATTAAACTGCCAAAAAATATTCAAATAAATATAGAAATAATATAGTTAACAAAAACTATTTAACATTAGACCTTAATCTGCTTGAAAGCTTTATTTTGCAGCTAATTAGTTTATATATATATATATATAAATCGATTTTAAATTCGACTTGATTTTTGTGTGTTTTGCTTGGTAGAAGAACTCACCTAGTACAACGAGATCAATGTCGGAGGTGGGTAGAAAGAGGCCGGTGCGAAAGGAACCAAATATCTCAACGACAGCCTGCGGCCATATGGAATGGACAACGGCCTCGATGCGCTTGACCACCTCGTTGCGTATGGCATGCTCGCAGGGTGTGGGCAGCACATACCGATAGAAATGATCGATCTCCTCGTGCAGACCAATTGTTCCCTGGCCGTACGGATAGTCGCGCACCCGCCACGGACAGCCCTTGTATTTGGCTATCATTTCGGCGTGCTTGTTCAGATTGAGAGTGCTCGACTTGTTGTCAACGACCCGTTTCCTACGCGATGGATTGTAATAGGTGTTGGCGCGCTCGTGCAGCGGCACCTTGGACGCGGGATTTGCTACAAAGTTGTTGGTGGTGGTGCTGCTGCTGTTGTTGGTGGTGCTATCGCCACCTGTCGGCGTCGTTGTGCTGCTTGCAGCGGCAGTTACTGCTGCTGCTGCTGCTCCTGTCGCTGCTGCTGTTGCTGTTGCAACTGTTGCTGCTGCAACTGTTGCTGTTGGTGTTGCTGCTGCTGCTGTCGGTGTACCGTTGGCAGAGCTAGTGGTGACGTTGTTGGTATTACCGCTCGTGCTGATGCTGCTGCTGCTGCTACTGCTCGCTGGGGAGTTGATGTCGTTGTTCGATGTGGAATCGATAGACGTGTTGCTTGAGCTTTTGCCTCCGTTAATGTTGTTGCTGTTCCCGTGACGCGCTGGCGTTTCGTTCAACTGCTGAAGAAGAATTTGTAATGAGTCGGGATCACGCAGGCTGATCGAAGGACCGTTGCTTATTATCCTAGATAAATTGTTTGTAGCCACCACGTTGCTGCTGCTGCTGTTGTTGTTGTTGTTGTTGGTGGTGCTGCTGATGTTGCCGGTGCCGGTGCTACTGTTGCCGTTGCTGCTGCTGCTGGTGGTGGTGGTGGTGCTGCTGCTGTTATTATTATTATTATTATTATTACTGTTGTTGTTGTTATTTTGTTGTAACTGTTGCTCAAGCAATGCGCCCATCTCCTGGGCATTCGTTTCCCAAATCTTTAACCATGTGCGCAACGCTGGTCCCTCCTGTTCCTCCTGAAACCAGCCAACACACGGATCCATTCAAATGGGCGTTTTGTGTGCTGGGCAGCGAATACGCCTCCTGCTTCCTCTGGCTTCGATCGTCTCCTCTATGCACACACTCTCACTCTCTCCCTCACTCTCGCTCAATCGCAATATCTTTATTATATCGTGAATGCAAGGAGGGATTTCTCTTATGCCTCTCAAACTCTCTCTGTATGTCGCGGTCAGTGTGTGCTGTCAATGCGTGTGTGCGTGCGTGTGAGTGTGTATTTATTTATGAATGTATGTGTGTGTTTGTGTGTGGGAGTGTTGATCAAACGACGCCGCCGCTGTGCCTGTTCCTGCCGTTGCTGCTGCTGGCGTTGTTGCTGACGAGCTGCTGTTTGGAGCGGCGCGCTGTTAGACGAATCGCAATTGCAACTGCTGCTGCAACTGCATTTGCCTGTTGGCTATCGGTATTTTTTGGCTTTAGCTTTGGCTCCGGCTCTTGCTCTTGCTCTGGCGCAGCATCGGCGTTCGTTGACAGCGGGGGTGCAATGCCGTATTGTTGTTGTTGTTGGAGTTTAAAGTTGGAGTTGTTGATGTTGTTGTAACAATTGTGTTGCCTGTGGGCAGCTAAGCAAAGCTCGTCCGTCTAATATCTATTGACGGTCCCAAATGTGCAACTACTCACTTTTTGGATGCTCAAACACGATGGATACGTTTGCTTGGCAAGGCTACGCCCCCGAAATTCCGTTTCAAGCGACTGCAACTGCAAAGAAAATAAATTGCAACGCTTTAGATGCAGTTTGCAACAGTTGCTTGCAAAATGAACAAAATACATCCTGAGCCCAAGCCGAATTGGCGTTGCCACCTGCTGCAGCTGCTAAATAAATATTGCAATGACAAATGGCAACTCTTGCGCTCTCTTTTCCTATTTCTCCTTCGTCTTCGGCTCGTGCTCTCTTTCTGCGCATCAACGAACAAAACAAAAAAAAAATATATATAATAAGGGCACTCTGGTCGGAAATGCCCGAAGAGGAGATACCACTTGCATAAAATTCTTATTCTGTTACTAAAACCAAATTTGGGCGCAAAAAGACGTGAACTTAGTCTTAATAATAATATTTATCGAGATATTCAAACTTATCATAATAATACTTATCTGACAATCGGACAGACATGGATTAATCAACTTAATTATTCGTACTGCCTAAAATTATATTCACTGTTACGTGCAATTCCATAAAATCATTATACCCCTTTTTATCCATGTTTAATGGGTTTAGGGTATGAGAAATCTCGTGACGTCAGGAATGCGCGTTCTCATTGCACCATGACAAACAAAGACACACACACACACACTCACACACGCATGTGATTATTCGCCCAACGATCGCATGTGTTATCAAAAGTGGATTTTGCTAAATAGAAAGCGCAAACAATTGCATTGCAAATTATGCGCTATTTTTCTACAAATAGAAATTTACCGGCGCCGCCGTCGCTGCTGCAGTCGATGTCGACGCCTAATGCAGCTGAAGCGTAGAGAGCAAATACCGGCGGCGCCTTAGCTCCTCTGCAAATATTCACTTTTTTTTTTGGTTTTTTGCAGAGCACTAGTCGAAATCGAAAAGAAGAAGCAGAGCCCAAATGGGCCAAAGAAGACAATAAAGCACAAACACACATATGCATGTGTGCACGTATATACATGTGTATATGCACGTATATACAGCATGTGTGTTTTCGTTATCGCATTGGCTAGTGAGCAAGTCAGTGCTCACGAGACTACCGCAAATCACTTCGTCTGGCTGCTTGTATGTGTGCGCGAGTACGTGTAAGTGTGTGTGTGTGTGTATGCGCGCGCAAGGGCGTACAGGTGGCTAATGGCGTGGGTGCCGGGAGCGCGGGCAATGCAAATACCGCGCACATGTACATTGGAAAGAAAACGGCGGCGAATTCGATTATGCAAAAACGGTCAGTTGTGCGTATTTAATTAAACAATTAGCTAAAGTGTACGCACACAAACACACAGATATAAATCTGTATTATCAAACTTGAAACAAGAATTTAAATTATAGAACACACACACACATAACACAAGAGCACGCGACACTGTTATATTTACCAGTCAAGATATTTTAGCTGCAGCAACATCGATGTTTAATTACACAAATGCAAGCCTATGCATGTATTTACATACACACATTTATAAATTTATACTCATTTATATACATATACATAAGCATACAAAAAATATATATACACATATATATATAAATAAATTTATATATATATACATACGCACATGTATATGTACATAAATATGTATATATATATAGAAGTTGGCAAATTAACACTTTCGGCTTTTTGTAGAACGAGAGATCGAGAGCACGGCGAAGCACATATCACAAAAATATATTGTAAATAAGGAGAAAAACGACAAGATGTGCTTAGGCTGCACTGTTAGCATAAATATTATACAATAGAATCGTTTCTGATTTGTTATAACTTTGCTCTCTGATATGGGCAACATTCACAGTTAGTAACTACTGCTTTACTCCAGCGTTGCCGCAGTACGCAGGGATGTGTCTATCGTAAATATCGATACACATCATTATATGAAATCGATATAGTTGGGTTTCTTTCCAGCTACAATTACAAATTTAAATCAACTTCCAAGGGCGCTTTTTTTTAACCGTATAAAAATGGTTTGGCAAAAACTTTCTTCAATATTACATAATTTTTATGGTGTTGTGAACAATTAACATACAAAATCATCATCATTTTATTCGTAACAAGGCTAATAAATTTTTTATATGTGTATTTTAGAGCCGGCACTGACACTGGGAAGCTGAGAACACGGCGCCGTTGTTAAATGTAGGTCGGCGTTGCCACCAGATTTGAAATCGTTGTGCAGCACTGCGCAAAAGCGCGACGGACAAGCATGTAAACATTGAATTTATGCAATTGATTGCAATTAATTAATGATTAAACGAATTTTTACTTTTTACAACAGAGAATCAACGAAAAAATTAATCGATTTTTTTTTTGAAATTGTATTGAGTTGTGCCTTTTTAGCACAGCCAGCCACCCACCCACTTGCCCCCGCCCAAAAATACAACTGCTACTTTTACTACTACAGGCGCACAATGTAACTTGCACACTCACACACACCCACAACCACATTGAGAGCAATACGCAATCGACGTCACACATACATGCAAAGAGAATCTGAATTAGCTTCTTTCCTGCCTCCGATTTTGCTTCTCGCGTAATTCCGTTGGAATTTTTCACACACATTTTTTCTTTACCTTGACGAGTTTGTTCTCGTTGCGTTTGCGTTGTATTTCAAGTTTAGCCAATACAGACGCACACACACTCACACACACATTCACACCCATGCACATGCACATGTGGTTTACTAAACGAAGATTTAATGCGATTATAAGTTTTTTCACTCAGTAAATGTTTTACTAAATTTGGTTAAAAAAAACCACCCAAAGATTTATTTGTCATTCGTTAACATTAACGTTAACGAGCTTTGCGCGTTTGCTTATGCGCTTGTAGCATTTGCGGCAGTCCTTATAAGTACAATTTTAGTGTTCTCATTTACTTTCATTGCTTGGGGAACGTCCGCTTGTCTGGTTGCTATGCCTTTTATGCACATGTACACACACATACACGCACACAATCACACACACTAACAGATATGGACACATACACGCACGAATTAGTTCTTTCGAGAATTTTATATTACCGTTTGCAAATACAATTGCAGATCTGCTTGCCAGTCTGTTACAATCAATACGCTGTTTGTACAGCGTTTTTTTCAGTTTGTTATATTTGCGTTTTTTTAGTTAAAAAAAAACGCTAGCAAAATTGCAATTTATCTACGAACACGCGACGGCTACGCAGTATTAGAGATGAACTAAGTTTAACGACATCGCAATTGAACGCATATCGATGTTTAGCATGATGTTAACTTATCGATATGTATAAGATACTAACTATCGATATGGCCAAAAAGTAACCAGGTGTTGAATCAAATTTCAAATTTCGAATAACCGTTACATTTATAAAAATCTGACCAATAAAAATGCTGCTATTAAGAAATTTGAAATTCATACTTGAATATTAATCGGATATCCTTGATGTTTTCGCATGTCGAATGCTAAGAGTTGCTAAATGCAAGTAAAAACTCAGTTTCTGGTTAATTCTGCATACACACAAAAATTTCATACTTATTTATTGTTTCGATTTTCTTAACTTGTTAGCTGGTTGCTTCATTGTTCGCCAAATGTTGGTATACTTATTAACTTGCCGAAATACAAATTAAGGATATACAGACATTCTACGATTACTTGGCTTTGAAACGGATTCAATTTCGTATTTTTTTTTTTTTTTTTTGGTTTAAGTGTTGTCTTGAAACCAAAGAACTTCGTTTGGCGTGTCATTGGAATGACAACTTAAAGTGTGTCTAGTTTGTGTATTTGGTCATTTAGTGGGGGTTTGTTTTTGTTTTTTTTTCTGTCGCAGTAGTTTGTACCTTGTGGAAATTAGTTTGTTTATTAGCATCATGTTAACATGTTTGTTCCAGTTGAAAGTACATAAAATACATATCGATCGCATTTCTATAATGTTATTTATGAATTACACATTACTTATATGTACGCCTGAATATACATATATATGTATGTATATATGCATATAATTCGTATGTACACACATATGTATATGTGTATGAATGCATTTGTTGTTTTACATTAAGTTTTTGTGTATACATATACGTTAACATTTATTTTTTTAAAATTTTTTTAATTAGCTTTTTGTCTTAAACATTTATAAATATGTATTTCGGGTTTCTATGTTTTTCGTTTTTTATACTCGTTCGCGAAGTGAAACTAGTATATTGGGTTTGTGCAATGTCCGCCATGCTGTCCGTCTGTCCGTCCGAGAGACTTGAAACTTTAGATATATACTTGTAGTTATCTTCTTCAGACAAAGTGTTTAGATTTGCAATACGATAACATGTCGATACACCTCAAATCGCAAATCGATAAAAATATTTCCCATAAAGATAGAGCCACCAAATTTGGTGTGTAGATAGCTGATGACCTCCCCTAAAAATTGAGACCTTGATATCCCGGCTACGCCCATAGGCAAATGCCTATATCTCCCACAGTTTTTAAGCTAGAGTTACCAAATTTAAATAAATTTATTAACTGGCCATCGCCTTTAAAGATCGGCACAAAATTTCGGCGACAACCCCCCATCCCCACGCACACCCCCACCTCCAGCCGCACTCTCAAATTTTTCAAAATAATATTAATAATTAAGAATGTGAACGAGTATAAGGCAGTCGGTAACGCCCGACTGCAACGTTCTTACTTGTTTTATTTTTGTTTTAGTAAGGTTAAATATTTTTTTAAGAGCTGTATACTCAACAATTAGAACATACAGAGTTGTTTGGGCTTATAAGGTTTTTATTTGTTATGCCATTTAGTTAGGATTTTAATAAATCTCATCTCTAGCCAAAAATGTTCGCCATATCCAGTGTACAACATTTAAAGCTTGACTATTTTTTTTATTTTTTATTTATATATATATATATATATTTTTTTTTTTTTGCTTGTTTTCTTTTGTATTGTNNNNTTTGGTACATTTTGTTTTTTTTTGTTTTGTTTGGTTTTTAATGATTTACTGGCTGTTTTCTGTAGGTTTCCGAACCAAGACGCACAGTTACATACTCTACAATAAAATTTCGCCACTTTGAGGGGCTTATTGACGCAACATTTAACACCTATGTATGTATGCATGTATATATGTATGTAGTTATGTACGTCTGCTTAACTTTGTATAGAATTTAATTTGTTGTCTCATTCACGTACACATATCGTAGTTAGTTAATTAAAGTTAATGGTAAAAAAATCTAAAAAAAAAGTTGCCCGCTTTTCGGGTTTGTTTCTCTCTATAGCACACATACCGATCTCATATTTGGCTTAGGCCACAACAACGTTGCATTATTAATATTATTAGAATATTATATGTATATATATTTTTTTGTTTGTTTTTTTTTTTTTTTGAGGACATTTACTAAGCTGCTTAGCTTCTATTCGGATGTCCTGTTTGCTTTTTGCTGTGGTTCTTTCAGTAAGTTCTTTTTTTGTTCGAACTCGTAATGCCCTGTGCCAATAATTTGGGAAAATTAATCATATCTTAAGTACAGCATTGAAATAATCTTAAAAAAAGAAATATAGGATGTATTATATTTGCATTCCGCATTTGGCACAGGGCATTATATAGTCGTTCCCTTTCGACTATCACATTAATTAATTATTAATTATGCATTTCTGCTTTCTTTTCGTTTCGCTTTTCTATCCCATTTTTGATGTGCATTATAACAGTTAATAAGAAAGCATTTAATTTTAATTTAATTTAGTTTTCTTTGGAGCTTTTGCTTGGTTAAAATTATAATCCAATTTTGTCAAGCACTCGCTTTTTTTTTTAAACATATATGTATTTATTTTATTTATGTGTTTTAGGTTGGACATAAATTAATTTAGTGTGTTCCTGTTTAAAATTATTAATTATTAATATATACAAAAAATAACGTTCAGTCAAATACATATATGTATATATTTTTTTAATACGTGTATATATATATATTTGCGTGCACATATGTATGTTAACACATTCTATATATATATATATATATATATATTAGCATAATTATTGATCTAAGCCAATCCTTAACACAGAACACATACATACATACATAAATCAACAATTATGAGACAAAAAATAAAAACAAAACATACATACATATACTTGCTTTATATATACATATATGTATATCTATATATATGTACTATTTGCTATTCCTGTTAGCGGTAATGTCTCCCCTACGATATCCCATTGTTTTTATTTTCGATACACCCCATGACAAGCAAAATCGCGCCAAATTGTTAAAAACAATTTCTCATCCTTTTTGGTTTATTGTGTAATACACAATAATATGTTAATAATCAGTCGCATAAATGAATCACCTTGCTTTTTGTTCAGCAGCTCTCAACCAATGTCACTCACACACAAAATACCCAAAACAAAATACCAATAAAATACCAAAAAACAAAACAGGTACCAAACATGCCCAACAATTACCAAAAAAAAAGGGTGTTTGTTTTTACTAGTAAACTAGTAAAAACTCATTCACACACATTCACACACACTCGCACACACACTCGCACACTACTAATGCTGAAGGATGCGCAGATTGTTGGCCAGCGTCGTCTCGGCCTGTTGGAGCTTCCGCTTGCTGCTGTAGTTGCAGAGCTTGCTGGAGACTTTGCTGAGGGTCATTGCCGATGAGGTCATGAGGTCGAGCGCCTGGAGGCTGTTGTCCAGCTCGTCGAGGGCTGAGATGGCCGTTGTTGTTGTCGTTGTTGTTGATGCTGCTGTTTGATTGTGGCGCTCGCCGGGATCGAGCTCGATGTCGATCAGCTGATTGGCCAGCGGATCCTCGTCATAAGGATCGTAGGGGGGTCTTAATTATTGCTTAAACACGAACAGACCCGTCGGATCCCACTCGTTGTCGTCGACGGGGCCGAAGCACTCATCGAAATACCATTCCATTGTCTTGTACACATGACTGAGCGACCTGGCAATGCCGTGATCCTCATCGGGATACACCTGATGCCGGAACTTCACCTGCTGATCGACCAGCGCTCGCACCAGCATCAGCGTATGCTCCTGATGCACCACCGTGTCCGCCGTGCCGTGCATCAACATCAGATTCCGGCCCTTGATGTTGCCCGCCTTCATCGTGAGATCGGCCTCCTGCAGGGCCCGCAGATAGTCACCCTTAAGCGGTATGTAGCGCTCCGTGAAGAACGAATCTGCCATTGGATCAAGTTTACAACTTTTAGTGTTTTCAATTTCAAAATACATTTTATTTGTTGAAACAAGAGATTATTAGAAAACTGTCTATCAATAGCTCGAAAATGTTGACAAATATCCCCCAAAATATAAAAGAAGTTCAGCGATTTGCCACGCCCCCAATAGGCGCAGCAAAGAAAACTTCACGCTCTCTTTAGAGGAGGCCATCAGAATTTTGCCTGCAAAATTTGATGTATCTAGCTTTAAAACTGGCAGATTTACAGATTTCAGCGATTTGCCACGCCCCTAGTGGGCGCAGCCAACAAAATCTAGACAAAATTACGGACAGCAAAATAAACATTGGATAAATATACGGCAACAAAGTCGTGAGGACTTTGCGAACGAGATTAAACAAGTGAGAAGGCTCTAGTCGGGGCCGCCAGACTAGGAGATACCCTGAACCCTCAAAATCTATGTAGAAACCAATTTGCAGGTCTTGTCGTATTTGATTTGCGATTTTTGTGGTTTTATCGATATTGGGGGGAGGTATCCAAAAGCCGAAGATATCAAAATTTGCGCAAATAACGCACTAATTTTGTTGCCTCTATCTCTAATCGTCTCCGAGATATTGTAAGAAAACAAAAGGTTGTTATCGATTTTTATCGAGCAAGTTATCGAAAAAAATGATGGACTTGTATTATGATATATACGAATTGAATGAGACCAAGATCAGCTTTCTAGCTTTTGTAGTTTCTGAGATCGCTAAATCAACTCAGCTCGTCGTCCTGATCAAGAATATATAGACTTTATGGGGTCGGAGATGCCTCCTTCTGCCTCGAACGAGTATAAAACGGGGTCCAAACGGGGGCCATTAATACTCACAGTGATAGCCAAAGCTGACAATGGGATTAATGGCGACGGCGCACTGAAGAACCTGCTGCGAATCATCGATGAGCATCATGGAGGAGGCGTATCCGCCGTAGCCCCAGCCGAAGGCGCAGATGCGCAGCGGATCGATGAACTTGAGATTGTCGCGCAGATAGCTGTGGATGGATTGATGGATGGATGGGATTGTGTTGTCGAGTGGATCTGTCTGGCGGGTTGGTTGAATCGATGCTGGATACTCACGTGAGAACGCCGAGTTGATCCTCGACCTCGACGCTGCCCAGCTTGCCGTGGACCTGGGTGCGCAGCAGTTCGCCTTGGTAGCCGCTGCCACGCCCATCGATTTGGGCGACAATAAAACTGCGCTGGCTGCACAGATACCAGTTCCAGTCGACGTGGAAGCGCTCCGTCACCAGCTGGGAGCCCGGCGAGGCGTCCCTACGGAAGCAAGCGACAAATATGTGGATCAAAAGGGAGCGAGAGAGAGGGGAGAGAGAGGGGAGAACTGCAAACTTACACGTGCAGGATCATGGGAAAGGCGACCTCCTCCTCCTCGCGCATGCCCGGCGGCAGAAAGAGCCGCACCTGGGCGTGGAAGCCGTGCCGGATCTCCACGCTGAACGTGCGCATCTGCGGTATGGCCAGCTGGGAGAGGCGATGGCGCAGCACATCGCCGGCATTGAGCACAAAGATCTTCTCGTTGGTGGCCGTCTCCACCAGATAGACGCTCGGCGACTCCGGGCCGAGGCACTCCTGGACATAGTAGCTGTAGTCGCGACTGAACCGAACGCGATTGTACAAACAGTTCTTGGGTATGTCGTAGATGCAGTCATCCGGCTCCAGCCGGGCGACAATCTCCTCCCAGCGCTCGCCCCGCTGCCATTCGGCGGCGTTTGTGCTCCGGGCGCGATGCAGCCGATAGGTGGACTCGCTGTTGTCGCAGGTGAGGCAGGTGGGCTGCGTCGATGTGATGTACGTGCGATTCGATTCGGTCACGTTCAGCTTGAGGCTGATCTTGTATAAATGACGCTCGCCGGGCCGACGCTCCGGCGCGGCCATAAAGTAGACAATCTCGTGCGGCTCATCCCAGCCGACAATTTCGGTTACCTCAAACCGGCCCATGGTCAGCGGCACCGGACGACGGTCCAGCGACGAGATGAACACCACGTGCCGATAATGCCCGTGCTCGCCATCCCGCACCGGCAGCCGCTTGAGCAGGTAGCCCCCATTGGAGATCTCGTACGTGGTCTGCCCGTTGCTCACATTCACATTCGCTTGCCCGGCGGAACTGGCGGAACTGGCGGAACCATCGCCACCGCCGCCGCCCGTCTCCTGCATCTGCAACTGACGCAGGAGGCTGCCGCGCAGCTGGGCAGCGATGCGGGCCGAGAAGATGGGTCGCTCGGCGGGCAGCACCCAGCCATCGTTGATGGTCACCTCGGTGTGGACCACCTGGCAGTGAAAGTGCGGCGCCCGGCAAATCACCGTGGTGGCCTTCGTCTGGTCGCGACTGGTCACCGTCACGGACAGATCGATGGGCGACGCCCAGGTGAGTCCGCCCACATAGCTGTCGTTGCCCAGCTCTGTCGGCAGCTTGATCTGCGTCGGAAATATGTATTTGATCACTGATAGATTGACCACGTTCACCGTCACGTTCGGATTGCGGGCGCCCGCCTTCGGATAACGCTGGCTGACCACCGCCGGATACTTGATATTATCGCCCATCCAAGTGTACCTGTCGAACGGAAACGATTCAATTCAATTCATTCATTCATACAAATCCTGATCAACACCGTACCCGTTAAAATACAAAATCGATAAGTATCTATTTAAGCAACTCTGTCGAAAGTAATCGATACATCTTGATATCGATATACCAATAAATGCTTTCGAGGAGGTCATTATATGTATGTATATAGATATAGATTTTGGTGAATTACACGCCTTTAAGATATATCGATTTTAAATTTAAAAATATGTTTTTATAGATCCTTAGAGAGGTTCTTCAGTCCTCTAGTTTTAAAACAAAATGTAACTGTAACTGAATCGAGCTTACAAATATATTCGAAACTGGAAATCTGTCGCCAAACCAAGAGCAGCCATGAAAAGTCACGAATAGGTTCGAGCCAAGTGAAGGACGCACTTTATCACTCATTTAATGTTTGTTAGCTTAATCCCAATACTCACTTGTACTCGTTGACTTCGCTATCGTTGAAGCTGAGAAAGGCGAGAAAAAGGCCGTCCGGCGAGAAGACGATGCTGCTCCGGCGGCTATCCAGCTCCGGTACGTTCTCGTAGGTCCAATCGGGCACACCGTTGTAGAAGACGCCCGCGTCGCCCGTTTGGGTGATGCGACAGACGAGCTCGCCCTGCACCTTCGGCTTGTAGTAGATGTCGTTGTGGTGCACAAACGCGATCGCCTGGTTGAGGGAATAGGGCGCCTTGCCGGCACCGGCACCGGCACCGGCACCGTTCCCCCCGTTCCCCCCGTTCCCGCCGTTCGCCTGACCGCTGCCGTTGGCCGAGCTGCTTGCCGGAGTCGGTTTGCCCGAACCGCCCGCCGCTGCCCCGGCCAGACTATTTAAAATGATGCTGCCGTTGGGCAGCGGTGACATTGTGGATGTTGTTGTTGTTGTTGATGCTGCTGCTGGTGCTGGCGGAGGAGGATTGATGGGCGCCCAGACCACGTGCTGCAGACGCGGCGCCTCGGCAATGTTCTCCGTTGGTCCCAAGGGAAATGTGTTGGCCGTTTGCACCTCGTACACGTGGTGTCTGATCGAACACAAACAAAACACAAAAAAAAAATACACAAAAAAAAAAATTAAAAAATAAATTAATTATCAGATTGCAAATCCAAAAATAGTTTATACGCACCTGGAGCCTTCCCCATTGCTGTCCGATTGCAGCAAAACGTATTTTTGATCAGGCGCCACCAGAAATGATTCTGCGTTTAGCTGGCGCTATAAGAGAGTGATAGAGCGATAGAGAGAGAGAGAGAGAGAGAGAGAGAGAGAGAGAGAGAGAGTATAGAGAGTTGGAGTTGGAGAATCTTTGAGGCACTCACAAATGTGGAGTTGGTCATAAGAATCCGCGTGGTGTAATCCGTCATGTTGAGTATGGATAATCCACCCGTTGGATCGCGATAAACTAATTCGTGGTCTGTAAGAATACAGATTGTCAATACAATATTGATAAATTCATATTAGAATATTATTGTCCAAGATTGAAAATCAAAATTGAGGCAGATATACACATTGCATTGATTTGCCACGCCCCCAGTGGGCGTAAAAAAATCATAACATTGTATTTGATGCGGATTTACAAAATTATATATTCCAAATTTCAAATTTATTGTGTTTCGATTGTTATTTAAAAATTATATTAAATTATTATTATATCTTTGCTATCAAAAAAAAAAAAGAAAATGCTGTCGTGAGGACTCTGACATATTCAACTTTTTGATCGTGTTCACCAAAATATATTCAAAAAAGGTACAAACCGTTGCTCCAAGTGCCGTTGAACGGTTTCCATTGCAAACTTTTGCTGAGGATGTCGCTGGGCAGCATTCGGCGGCCGCGGATCCGCAGACCCTCATCCTCCGGCGAGAGCAGAAATATGGAAAAGATGATCAAGCTGAAGACGGCGGCGATCACCAGAAGGGCTATAAAGATGCCACGCCAATTGCGACGCTCCGGCGATATGGCCACAAGTTCCTGCAATTACAATTAAATTGGGTTTCATTATTAAAATTCTACTATAATTTGGAATTTTTATTGCTTTTTTTCCTGAAAGAACAATTTGTTAATTAACGAAGCATAAGTTTCACTAAGTTGTTGAATTTTATTTTACCTAAACATTAAAAATAATCTTTTTTTGATTGAAATTCATTTGAAAGAACAATTTTTATGTGGATTATAGAACCAGAACTAATTAGCATAATTTTTTATTTTGATTCATTTTTACTTAGTTGCAGAATTTTATTTTACTAATACATTTTTTTTTTGCTGATTGAAGATTAAATTCAATTTTTAATATAATATTGAAATTCACTGAAAGAAGAGTTTTTATCTTAATTGTAGAACCAGAAATATTATGCATACATTTTACTTGGTTATAGAATTTTATTTTATTTTACTTAAACATTTTTGTCTAATTAAAGAAGTATTATTTTTTTTTTTTTTGCTGCAAAAAAATTGCTTTTTGCACCGCGTGCTAATGGGTTATTGATATTGATGTGGGCGTGTTTCCGCTTTTTAGTGGGTGTGTTTCCACTCAGACTTTCAAAGCTTACGTTAATTCTAATTTGGCAACTGTTTTTTTTTTATTTTTTTTGCTGCACCCAGTCTTTCTGTGGTTCCTATTTTAATTAGACAAATTGAAGTGCTTGGATCCAAGGTAAAATTGTTAAATTTCAACAGAAATTCACCTTTTTTATTTGACTTTTTATCAATGAATATGTTGTATTCAATAAAGAGCATAAATTAAATACATTTATGTAAACTGTGATCGAGCACTGGTACACTTAGAGAAAAGGTATAGGACTCGTCAAAATCGTTTGTTTCTTATAACTTCAAGACTGCTAAACTTAAAACTTTAAGACGTTTTTTATGTAGAATAATGACAGAATTGTTTATTTTGCAAAGAGGTTCTCTTTTTCTTTTTCTGAGTGCACTCAAAAATATTTTCGCATTGAACTTATAAATATTGCTTTTGTGTCTCGCGCTTCCTGTTTACTTCCTGTTTGACATTACATTTTCGAGTTTCCTGTAATTCGACATTTATTTTTGATTGATTGCCGCAAAAGAAACTGAGAAACTGCGGGCAAAAAAATTAATAACAATGATGTTAACATTGTTTACTTATTTTTGTTTATATTTATTTCGTTGTTTGCGAAATAAAAATATAATATTAGATTAATGTATAGAATCCATATATCTTCCTCAGTTTTAAAATTTTGAAATTAAAAAACACATATATTTTTTTAAGTAAGAATAGAAGTTAGTTGAAAGCTGTTATTATAGTATTTTTTTTATTGATTTATTTTATTTTTATTTTTGTTAACGCTGTAATGAATTTATGCCTTTGGGAAAGCGTCTATTGATTTCCACAATGTAGCGGAGAAACTGGTGAAAATTGGGCCAAGCGCAAAAAGTGCATGGCTAAAATAAAATTGCCAATCAAATTGGCGCCAGGGCATGGCTGGGCCAGAGGGAGGGGGCTAGGGGGAAGGGCTTACAAATCGCCGAAAAATATGTGTTTGGCAAGCGCTTTTAGAGCGAATCTAAAATGGTGGATGGATGGGGGCAGGATGTATATGTGTGTGTGTGTGTGTGCGAGGGAAAGTCCTTGATACGTCCTTAATTGACAAGCGAATGCCAATGAAATTAAGGCTAAAATTTGCACACACACCCCACAACAAGAACAACAACTACACAACCGATTTTCAACTATTTTAATGCACATTGCATGTGGTTGGCAGAGGACCAACAACATATATCGGGCACGAAAACTTTCTCAACAGAGTTCGGGCAATTTAGATGCATATTTGGTAACGAGCGCCAACTGCCAGTTGGACATTTTCCGACAGCTGCGGCTGTGCCACGCCCACTTCCCACTTCGTGACGAAAATTCAACAGCATTTTCTATTCGGCTTACAGGAAATTCTGTTTTTGTTTGTTTATGTTTCGTACTTAAATTGAATTAAACATTTATGTGCACTTCCATGTCCGACTATAATAAATATATATACATATATGTATATGTATGTATAGGGTAATCGGATTTGTGCGGTGCACAAAAGTAGAGTGTAAAGTGCTAATTGAAATTATTTTGTAGTTCCTTTTGGCCCTTTGGCACTGACAGCACGTGGCGCAATTGCCTTGGGCCATTTGGCTTGCATGAAATTCAATTATCATAACGCCGAAAACAAACAACAGCCAAGAATGGACTAAGCCGGAAAGGGCCCAACTAGTAGATACTCTGTACATTTCGATCAAATAATTATATAGATAACATTAGGTAACAGCCAAATTGTATTCTTCACCAAACCTACTTTTTATATACATTAAGGGACCTTGTTTTTAATTTGGAAAATCTGAAATTTTTTAAAAGCATTTTTAATCCGTACTAATTAATTACTTAATTTTCAAAAGCTAATGAATATAAAAAATCAGTCATCATCACTTTTTCACTTTAATCATTAGTTTTATTATGATTTTTATATTTTTTATATTTTTACTTTAAAGTTTGGGAAAATGTCGAAAAAAAGTGTAGTTTTGTTACCTAGTGTAGTGCAGCCATGAATATACTTTGATAATACCTTATAGGAGAGTTAAAGCTTGTTTGTATGTGTAAAAAAACTGCATAATCACAGCTTAAAATATTTGAAAAAGGTCTTAATTATAATTGTTATATTTGAAAACATATAGAATTTTTTTATAGAAATTTTCAGTTCGATTTTTAGAAGAGTTCATCCGAAGACTGTATACCAAACTTTTTGACTAAATCGAAAATTGTGGGATATTTGGATTTTCGTATACAAGAGAATTATAGATGTTTTTAAAATCTGAACACTTTATTTAACACGAGTAAAAATATCATACATATATCTGCTTATGTGTAAACAGACGGACACAAGTCGAATATACTCATTTCAGTTAGTAAAGGAGTATAAAAACCAACGGCAGCGTTTCAGTTTTTGTTTTATTTCGCTTATATTGAATACGGTAATAATAATTGCCCATTCAAGCGGGACTCATTTCCGGGACAGCAAATTTTTCCTGTCTCCCATGGAAATGCCACAAAAGCGGAAGATACAAAAGCTATAAATCGATACTGCTTTTGATATATATAGATATAGAGATAGATATAGATATAGATATAGAGATAGATATAGATATAGATATAGCTATAGATATAGATATAGATATAGATATAGATATAGATATAGATATAGATATACATGAATGGAGATTGTACGAATTTTACAAGATTATTTGAGATGCTGCAATTTTATGTTGCATTTACAACTTCTGAAGAGTTCCGGGCACACTTTATTATTAAAAATTCAACTCTTTACGTAGTTCTTTAGTTCACAATGCCATTATATATATATATTTTTTACTGCTGCCTCAGCACGTTGCACAATTGCATTTGATGTACGAGTTGCATGCCCCAAATAGGGTTGTAAATTTTTTGCGATTTTGTACTTAAATTTTTTAGGACCTAAGCACTTACATTTTTTATTAGCCCTATAATCCTGAAAACCAGTTAACAAGAATGCTTTTCTTTGGTCGCATTCAAAACATTTGCCCAATATTGTTAAATATTGAATTTATTTTACTCCGGCCACAAAAGCGCCATTAAAAATCCTGTTTAACAATTCATTAAAGAAACTGTTTCTCTTAAAGAGCTAATTAACTAACTGTGAGATATCCTATAATTTATTATTGATTTGATATATGTATGTATAACGGATTTGGGGATAAGAATGCAGAGCTTGCAAGTTAAGTCGGTTGACCTAGAAACAAAAATTCGTTTGCTGAAATGGATTACCGTTATCAAGGACATTCGTCCCGTTAGCTGCTGCTATAAGCTGGCATAAAGTGTTCGCAAATGCCACTTAATCAATGGGGCAAAAAGGACATGTCTGTGCTGTCTAATCGACTGTCGGACCAAGTTGGCCACCACCTGGATAAATACTCGTAACAAAGCTCATGACCAAGCTCGTTTGCCTTTGGATAAATATGTCATGGTTACTCGAAACGACTCCTTGGCACCACTCCACCTGGCCCGGCGGCCCTTATACGCATCAACTATTCATGTGCTTCCCTAAAGTGGTCACAAAGGATTTTCATGCGTTGCCCGTGCAGGCAACCGCACAGGACCCCGCCCTGATTGCATTTTACGGCTGTCTGCGGTTTTGCATGCTGCTGACCGTTCCGGGTCCATGTGTGCCATTTCATATGTATGATATCTGGCGGGTGCACTGAGCGAAATTCTTACGACGAAAACACATTTTCACTTTTACAGATTTCCCCAGTTTTAAGGGAAATAACTCAGAGAAATAGTATCAAGCAGATTTCAAATTTACATAATGATCGAAAAACTTCGCTTAGATTTAATATGCAAATATCTAAATCAAACCGGTTCGAATACGGAATGAAAACAAACTTAAAAGCAGTCCATATATGAAAATATTAAAATAAACAAAAAAATAATATTTTATAAAATTTCAATTTTTAAAAAGTAATTTTTTTTTTTGATATTTATAAAAAGTGACATATGAGTATATATCCATAAATAGCAGACAAAAAATTGAGGTCTTAGGACGGACGAACAGCAAATCAAATTTGCATTAACCGAATATACTCTTTTCATTTCATGAACGAGTATAAATAAAAAGCTTGTAAATATTAAGTTATAAAATATAAAAATAAATTCCATATAATTTGAGATACCTTGTAATCCAAAAATTGAAATATAAATACTTGCAACAAAAAAAGATGTTATTAATTTTCAATTAAATCCGAAAAAAACTGGCTTCCAAAAATGCAAGCCTAAGGCCAAAGAATGTTTCTTACATAAGAAATACATTAAAAAGAAGAAGAAGAAGTTAATTTAGAGGCGTAAAAAGGGGCACGAATAGTTTCGAAACAACTTTCATTAAAAATACGCACGCAAAACGTATTTATGTAATATACCTTTTATGTTTCTTTCAATTGCATTCCAGGTTGAGTCGACTTTGGTGAAGTTTTTCGTTTAAGTTTTAGTTTTGCTCGGGTGGTCGAGAGTGGACATTGTGTGCAGTGTTGGAAAGTGCGCTCAACAATGTTGGGAGCTGAGCCCCCTGGCATATATGTAATAATCGCAAATAGTTGGCAAGAGCATAAAATAAAAGAAGAAGTGGGTTGGGGGGGGGGGGGGGGGGGGGGGGGGGGGGGGGGGGGGGGGGGGGGGGGGGGGGGGGGCTCTTGTGCAGACAATGTAGCTGCTTTCACGGTTCGCGGCATTTTGTTTTACTGTGCCATAAACAATTTTAACCACAAACACACACACACGCACACACAGACTTGCGCACAACAATTGAGAAACTTGCAAACACAAATGTTGCATTTAGTCTTTAATTCTCAAGTCGTGGGTTGAGCATTTAATTGGATTTCACCTCCCTCCCATCTGGCACAATGCCTCCGGCTGTTTCCTACGTCTCTGCCACAGCCCCTGCCCCTGCCCCCTGCCCCCTGCCCCCAGCCTCGTCCTGACCATCGCCTCTGGCTCTGGCTCTGTTTGTGTGCGATAAGTTTACCCACATTTCAATTGTCCACACAGAAGCTCATATCGTGCCCGCCCAGTCACAAAAGATACTACAGCTTATTTTTAACCGCAACTCAATTCAGTTGTGCGTCGTTGCTTTTAAATCGCTAAAATAAAACAATTACTGCTGCACAACTGTTTGTTTTCCTTTAAGAAGACCCACTAAATATTATCCATTCACTTAGCAACAACTTCGGTTAGCTTCGAGTAAAAGTTCTAAAATCCATTAATACACATCGTATAACTTTTTCAAAACTTAACCGATTTTCATGTTTGATAGCATTTTGCTCATTATTTGTCCTCTATATTGATTCTGTATTTAAAGTATATGTATTCTCAAAAATGTACTTTTCAAAATTTAGAAATGCGAATTTATCTTTTTAATCGGTTTTACTGGTCACAATTAGCATAAAAAATCATGCCAAAATCGACAAAAATTTTGACATGTAAAGCTCTGGTAGCCATAGCTCCCATATTTCAAACTCCCATAACTTTGTCAAAACTTAACCGATTTTTGGGTTTGATGGCATTTTGGTCATGATTTGATCTATAGTTTTATTATACTCTCAAAATATATTCAGTTTTGAAAATACAATTTTTTGACATTTTTGGTCCAAAAAAGCATGTACCCCCCCCTTATGTATTTTCAAAAAAAAATTTTTTCAAAATTTTGAAACGCGAATTTTGATTTTTAATCGATTTATCTGGTCATAATTAGCATAAAAAACATCATTTAAGGTCATTTTAAGAGAGTCAAATTTTTGGTCAAAAATCATGCCAAAATCGACAAAAATTTTGACATGTAAGACTCTGGTTGCCATAGTTCCCATATTTGAAACTCCTACAACTTTGTCAAAACTAAACCGATTTTCATGTTTGATGGCATTTTGGTCATGATTTGATCTACAGTTTTATTCTACTTTCAAAATATATTCAGTTTTGAAAATAAAATTTTTTGACATTTTTGGTCCAAAAAAGCATGTACCCCCCCCCTTATGTATTTTCAAAAAAAAATTTTTTTCAAAATTTTGAAATGCGAATTTTTATTTTTACTCGATTTTGCTGGTCACAATTAGCATAAAAAACAACATTAAAAGTGATTTTGAGAGTGTCAAATTTTTGGTCAGAAATCATGCTAAAATCGACAAAAATTTTGACATGTAAGACTCTAGGATCCATAGTTCCCATATTTGAAACTCCTACAACTTTGTCAAAACTTAACCGATTTTCATGTTT
>SCDY01002353.1:0-14175 GCA_004143825.1 Drosophila micromelanica | reverse complement strand
GTATAAAAATCAACTTTAAAAGTGATTTTGGAGGGGTCAAATTTTTGGTCAAAATTCATGCCAAAATTATGAAAAATTTTGACAAGTAAAGTTCTCGGATTCCTTAGTTCCCATATTTCGAAATCCCATAACTTCGTCAAAATTTAACCGATTTTCATGTTTGATGGCATTTTTATCATGATTTGGCTTATAGATTGATTCTACATTTAATTTATATGCATTTTTGAAAATAAAATTTTTTCGATTTTTTTCAAAAAAAGCACTACTCCCCCCTTGTTCATTTTCGAAAAAAAAAATTTTTCAAAATTTAGAATTGCGAATTTATAGTTTTAATCGATTGTATTTGTCATAATTAGTATAAAAATCAACTTTAAAAGTGATTTTAGAGGGGTCAAATTTTTGGTCAAAAATCATGCCAAAATTATGCAACATTTTGACAAGTAAAGTTCTCGGATTCCTTAGTTCCCATATTTCGAAATCCCAATTTTGTAGGGGTCCAATTATTGGTCAAAAATCATGCCAAAATTATGGAAAATTTTGACAAGTAAAGTTCTCGGATTCCTTAGTTCCCATATTTCGAACTTCCACAACTTCGTCAAAACTGAACCGATTTTCATGTTTAATGGCATTTTTATCATGATTTGGCTTATCGATTGATTCTACATTTAATTTATATGCATTTTTGAAAATAAAATTTTTTCGATTTTTTTTTGCAAAAAAACCACGTACCCTTGCCTTATTGATTTTCGAAAAAAAAATTTTCAAAATTTAGAATTGCGAATTTATAGTTTTAATCGATTGTATCAACTACATCTAAAATAAAAAAATAAAATTATTTCGAATTTTTTTGGTAAAAAAAGCATGTACCCCCTCTTACACATTCTCGAAAAAAAATTTTGTTCAAAATTTAAAATTGCGAGTATGCATTTTTTATCGATTTTGCTGGCCAAAAACAGTATAAAAAAACAACATTTAATGTTTTTCTGGGGGTCAAATTTGTTATCAAAACTTATGGCAATTTTAAGAAGTATTTTTATTCTTTATAGGATCGAAGATGTCTCCTTCGGCATTATTATTTGAATGGGTATAAATAAAAGACAAATAATGATTGATATTGATTTCGGTGTTTTCTGTATTTAGTACACCAAGTATAAATATTGTTACTTTGAGATGCATAAA
Source organism: Drosophila micromelanica (assembly GCA_004143825.1). Classification (NCBI taxonomy): domain Eukaryota; kingdom Metazoa; phylum Arthropoda; class Insecta; order Diptera; family Drosophilidae; genus Drosophila; species Drosophila micromelanica. Next base: position 12,996 of record SCDY01002353.1, on the reverse strand, counting down.
AAATAGGCTAGTTAGTGAATAATTCATGGCTTGTGATTCAAATGTAAACCAGACATGTCACATTCCCGATTTCATTTAATTTTTTTTGTCCTTTTCATTTTTATATTGTGCAAACAGTTGTTCACAATGTTAGTGCCAAATATTGAAAGTCGATATGTAAAGCGACATCGATGAGTTAGTCGCATAAAAAGTGTCCGTTGTGTTGTGGACATTGGAAACGCCGCAAAAGCGACCAAATGCACATTGCAGCAGTTTATTAAATGATATGTCGGATGCGGATAGCTCGAATGGGCCAATGCCAATGCCCAGTTGTGCAGTTTGCCATTTTTGATTGAAATTTTCAAATTTATTTACAACCCGCTGGGCATTTAATGAAATTTTTTATTTATTTGCTTTTGTTTTTGCTCCCCATTTTTTTTTTTTTTTTGTTTTTTAATGCGGGGTAACGTTTTGATAATTTACGATGCAAATTGACAAATGCTTGCTTGGGAGTCGCCAGAATTTGGGGCATGATTTACCGGCAGCAGCATTCAATGGGAAAAAACTCAAATAAATGTCACATGAGTGTCGTAGTTTTTGCCCGCGAGCCTCGTGCAACTCGTTCAAAGTAAAAAGTCTTAAATAAAAAATTTATAAGCTTAATAAAATCGCTGCAGCAAAACTCGCACGACTCGTGTTGCTGCTGATGTCGATTCCTTTTGGCTTTTCTGCCAGGCAGCCGCGACTTTAGCTTGGCGTGTTGCTGTGCCCCACACACACAAACACACACACAAATAAATACACACACACAAAGAGGGAAAACTTTGAAATCGGCAGCTACGTGCGTCAAAGCCAAAAAGCGCCAACTTTATATCGTTGATGTTGTCGTTGCTTTTACTTTTGCAACTTCAAAAGACTTTTAGCTTATTTTTGTACATCTTTGGTGCCATTTTGTTATTTATTTTTCTTATTTCTTGTTTCGTTTGCTGCCGGCTTTCCTTTTGGCCCGCATGCAGGACACGCTTGTGTATTTAACTGAATGTTGTTGGAATTTAGCATCTGAAGCTACCAATTGAAAGAATGGAATGCCAAAAAATTTGAGCAATAATCAAAATAAAATCACAATAAATATTATGCAGTAAAGGAGCCAGAATGGCGTAATTAACTTGTTGCACGCTCCTCTTGGCCAGCTGCTGCTTGCCGCCTGCAATCTGAGCCAATCTAATCGCATGTATCCGGCAAATAATTCTGTGCCACAAATGGCACCGCACACACACACACACACACACAGAAATGCTTAAATAGTTGTTGGGCATTAGGGGCAAATTAAAGAAAGCATAAACACGAAATCAGCACATGCGAACTGTACAAAGCAGCTCTGTCCGCCTTTCAAATCCGCACATAAAAATTGTTAACGGAAGCGAAAATTAATTAAAGCCATGGACAAGGCCAAAGTACGCGCCGGCACGCAACTCTCCGGCCAGCCAGCCAGAAGGAGGACTCAGCCATTTACCAACACAGTGGGTAAGAGTCCTGGCCCTGGCCTGGGAGGCTGGACTTCAAAATCAAAATATGAGCACCTCGCGAACGTTACGCGCTTTTAGACATGCTCAAATATTTGCCAAACGTGTCAAAAGCGTAGCAAACTTTGCGCTTCAAAGCACCGACCACCACGCACTGGAGACCACTGCCCCGCCTCCCTACAAACCCACCCCGCCCCAACAGCCAGCAGTAAAAACAATTGATTGAACATTGTGGGTGAGTGGGCGATTTGGGCAGTCCTTAATGTCAGTGGGTTAGCAGAAGCTCCCACCCACCTCCTAATTCTGAAGTCTCGTGTGCGGTCAGGCAAACAAGCGATAAACAGATAGTCGACCAAATAGCGCAAAAATCATCAAAAATTATCTAAACATTTTTCCTTGGCCAATTTGACAATAATATTCATAGAAAGCCTGCTCTCTCTCTTATGTTTTTATGTACATTTGATATACTTCTTATACAAATCAAAGCTCAACTTATCACACTGATGACTGACATTTTGTAGACAGTTGCGGATATCAGTCGAAAAGTGATTGTTAGTGTGACATTTACTAAGTGCTTGAATGAATAATAAATAATCTTGATAGGTAGAAATATAAAACATTTCGCTCACAATATTCAGTGGGGCTTCCATTAAAGGAATCACAATTTTTTGAATGAAAAATTTTTAAACTGTAATTTGTAGAATACTTATTGTCAAATTTTCAGTAAAAGGCTCTAGTTATTAAAGATTAACAAATTTCTCAACACTCGTTTTACTTTTAATTTCGATTGATATTGCTGAGTAGCACTTTAGTATTTTCACAGATTGTTTTGTTTCTAAAAAAATTTTGTGTTTACAGATATTCCGCGCAAAAATAAAAGCTCGCAATTGTTTTTTGTTTTGCACATACTTTTGTAACATACAGATTCCGCAAACAATATTGTATAAAATATATACATTTTACAGTTCACATGTACTTTTGTATTTAACAGATCTTTACGTTTCGTATTGCTGATCAGTTTTTTTATCTTACGGATTCTTTTGTTCTTTAAGATTTATTGTGTGTTTACAGATATTTCACGCAAAAATTATGCATCAACAGTTTATGTGTTTTGCAAATGGTTTTTATATATCGGAGATACTTTTGTATTTCAGAGATTCCTATTCCAATTTTACATCTGTGTGCTATGTATGTGGTGTATCTTCTTGAGACTTTTTTGAATTCCACAGATACTTGTCAACTCTAAAGTTATTTTCGAATGGTAATGATACATTTTGTATCAATTAAATGTTTTAGTATCATCTATAAGATTCTAAATATCTACCAATTCGCATAGATACCTTTATTGCTTACAGATACTCTTCAAGCAGACACCTCAGAGCTCAAAGGCAAACTTGGCAAACAAACCCCATTTGGTGCACGCCGAGTCTGCGGCACATAATTAAAACAACCCAAAACTCGACTGAGCAGCAACAACAGCAATAAGAATAGCAACAATAGCAACAACAACAACAACAACAACAACAACCAGTAACAGATTAAACAAAAATCTGGCAACTCGCAAGTCGACAACTAGGAAAATGCTCGCGCAAGCAGTTTGGCGTTGCCAGGACAAGTTAATTTATGGCAGTCAGTGAACCAGGCAGATAGCACAGACAACAGACAGCCTCCAAACCAGGCAGCAGCAGCAGCAGTAACAGCACCAACAGCAACAGCAACAGCAGCAGCAGCAACTCAAATGGCGGCTCGACGTTCATTTTGTTGTGCGCTTGAAACTGGATTTTATATTATATTTTTTTTTTGTGTTTTTGGTTGATTTTATTTTATTTTTTGTTTGTTTGTGCGAAAAACTTTTGCTAATTTGCGGTAATGTTAATGCTGAACTTTGCACAAAATTAGTCAAGTTCTGGCGCGTCGGATTAAGCGCAACGTTACGCCAAAGTGTTAAGTTGGAAATAAATGTTGACACTTGCGGTAAAATGCGAGTTCTTGGGCCGCAACATAAACAAAGGCGCCGAACATTTTGAAAAACAACCACGAACCCGGCACACATCCATGCGCCATAAAATTAACTTTGTTCCCCCCTCCCAAAAAAGTATGCAACCGTCGGCTGTCACAGGTGCGCGCTATAAAAGCCCCACCTCAACCAAAAAACCCCGCCGTGCCGGACTGCAGTTAATTATGAGCAAGTTGGCCATAACCGCAACACTTGCGCCGCTGCCTTGCAATTCCTTAGGCCGTCGAGCAGCAGAAACAGCAGCTGAGGCATGCCAAAAGCTCGCCAAAGTATTTTGTGTGTGGCAAAATTAATTTATAAGTTTGGTCCGCAACCGAACCTGGTGCCAACTTTGCCGTGTTACTTGCCAAAGTTACGACACTTGGCCAAGTGTTGGCCTGAACGGCCGTTCAAAATTTATAAGGTGTCATATGTAATGAAATTTGTCAGTCGCCACTTTGCATAAAGTTAAGAGTAGTCAAATTATTTGCGTAAAAAATTGCTTGCGCTAAAGCCAAAGATATAGACGATTAGGGCTGACGATACAATTATTGGTTTGTATGCGCACAATTTACACTCACACACCCACACACACACACCCAGTGGGGGAGTGTGAGGCAGACACTTGTTATAAATCAAACCAAGTGAATAAATCATAACTGAGTGTGTGTGTGTGCGGGTGTGTGTGTGCATTTCATAGTCACAGCTTGACACATGCGAAAGTGAACGCGAACGCCAACATGAAATAATGACATGAAAATTGACAATTTTATTCCTACTTAACTTGCTGAATGAACGAATGAATATATCAAGTGTAAATGTGTGTCCCACCCACAGTCACCCAGACCCCTCTCCCCCTTTGGTTCCCTCTTGGTATGTGGGTGTTACCCCATATAGGAGATATTTTATGCACAGTTTGACATGCGAATTGAATGACAGCCAGCGACTAACTGAGTGATACCAGCAGTAACAGCTGTCAAAGTGTGAATGACATACACACACACAGAGAGAGAGAGAGAGAGAGAGCGAGAGAGAGACAGAGACAACAACACACATTTGCTTTGGTTTGTTTTTCTTGGAAATTACTTTTGATTTGCATACGCGGAAGTGTATTTAATGTAATATAGTAACCATATCCATGTCCGAAAACGTTTCGTGGGCCTCAGGCGACGCTTTATTGCCCAATCGAATTGCTTTTCAAACAAGATAAAGCTAGATAAGCATAATTTATGCGCTGCGTAAATCAATTCTTTTTATTAAATTGTAAATTATGAATACACTCGCCCGAGTCCATTGACAACTGTGGGTGGAAACTCTCAACAATACAATTCAAATAATAATCAGCTCAATTAAATAATCGCCGACAGTCAACGAATGTGGACCCCAAAACGGGCTCCAATTGTCGCTCAGTTTATTCACTTGAACAGTAGCAAAATGCGACGACAACGCGACGCATCTCTGAGCCTAATCGTGATCTCGATTGCGATCGTCATCTCAGCTGCGCAGACTCAAATCGAGGAGCTTGCCATCAAGTCGAGCTCCAGCGAGGAGGACAGCGTCTCGGGCAGCAGCGAGGACACCGTCTCGGATGATTTGATATTTCTGGCTCGCAAAAGCTTTCAGCCAACGCCAGATGCGTCTGATTCAAACTCCGCCTCCGAAGAGGAGGAGCCGGTAACGGTCCAAACGCCGCCGCCAGTTGCCAACGTGACGCCGATTGATATGAGTCCGTTTGTGGCACTGATCCCCGTGCGACAGGTGCAGGCGATAGCCGAGAATTATTATCGCCACGACAAGGAGGTGCAGCGGGCGTACGCGTTTCTCGGCAGCGAATACTATGCGGAGATGAAAGAGCGCATCCTGCAGCTGCCCGAAGTGCTGGCCTTTACCCGCTATTTAAATGCCAGCGGCCTGGATGTCCTCCAGCTGGGACAGACTGTGTGGCTGGCCATGAAGCCACCCGCCACGTTCTCGGATCAAACAGAGACCACAACGGGCACAACGGGTGCGTATGGGGGGTGAAAGGCCAATCACACACACACACAGAGATGCAGAGACATGGCCATGACCATGACATGGCACAAACAAGTTTCGTCTGTTGTCCGCTGTCCGTTCCGGCATTGTTCTGAGCACAACTGATTGCTGCAGCCTTATCAATGTTCACACATGCCCGCCTCCAGTACCTGGGCCTGAATGAACTATTCGCAAATAGCTTTAAACTATGCCGACACAGAACTGAATTTAATTAAATATGTTTTGCCTGTTATAGAACTGAATTTGCCCGGCGGCATCGATGCGCCCATTGTCAGCGGGGAGAACAGGTCGAAGGAGCTGAATGGACTGCACGGCCTGGTGGACAGTGTGCTGGATGTGCTGCCGCAGGATCAGATACTGGCCACCTTCTTCGATAAGACCGAAACGGATCAACAGTTCGCCAGGCTCGTCGACAGCATTGGCACGCCCAAGTTCTCGAAAATCTTAAGCAACCTTCAGGTGAGTTTTCCCAGCATTCCCACGTTTTATTTTTTAGCATCGAGCCCACCTCCGGCACGTACTTGAGTTTGAAAAGGTTCGATCCGTTTGAAAATGTTCTTTTTTTTAAACAATTATTGTGTGTGTGTGTAAAAAGGAATCAGCACCGGGTAGTGAGCAGACCGCGACTGCCTAATAATTTTCGAGGCAGACGTGAGAGAAATATCTTAGTGGCATTTTATTGGGCCCGATGCTTTATTACGTTCCGGGCACAGCATATGTACTCGTATACAAATCAACTTCCGTCGGTTTGCCGTTCAACTTCGCCCAAGTCCTAATTTTAAAGCAGACTTTTTCCAAGTGCCGAGGCGGTTTTTCCTCTCTTCTAATTGGCAATTGAGCTGGCCTACGTGCGGCACATATTTATGAAACGGGAATGAAATGGGTAGATGGCAAAAAGCAGAACGCGTTTGTTTTACCTAATGCCGCACTTTGGCCCGGCGTCGAAGGCAATTTATGTTTATGTGTGAAAATATGCCAATTGATTTGGCGTAAATAGAATGCCTATAATTGAAAAAAACAACAACAACAGCAAAAAACCTGGGCATTCCTGGCTTAGGTGAAAATCATTCTTAAACCGCAATAAAATATCATTGATTCGTTGCTGCACTGATATCATTTATCTAATATCATAGCAATTAACACTAAAAATCAGCTTGTTTGTTGTGAAGTGCATATATAATGTCTGTCCGTATGTACTAAACCGAATAGATTTTCCATTATTTAACCAAAAACTATAAAGTGTTTGTTTATAGATTTTTTGGTCTACGTTTCTAAGCCTAAGTTGTCTAGTGTGTTTGGGTTTTTTTAAATCAAAACATTTTTATTGTTAGACGAACAAGAGGAATGTCTAATTTTTATAAATTATTTTTAAGAATAAGAGTAGGATTTCGGGGGTGCCTGTCAAACTTTTTTGGTGGAATTTGAAAACCTGAATAAATTCAGTTCTTAGTATCCGATATTAATAAAACACTAAATATGACATCTCAATAAATGTAAAAATCAAGGCGAAAAGTATTTATAAAATTAAATACTTTTTTAGAGGTATAGTAAAAGAGAAAAAATAAACCAACCATTTATCCATTTGAAGAAAATAAGTCTCACGAATAAGCTGATGAATAATATGTGGGTTCAGTGACTAAACAGAATTGAAGCTTCTCGTAACATTCCTCCTTTACAGCCAGGCCACTTAAGTCAGTGCACTTTTCTCTCGCAAATACCCTATAAAAGTTGTTTGGGTTTCCCATAATTCTTTTTCAATTAATTCATAATATGTAATTATTTTCAGCAAGTAAAAATTTAAATTTAAAGTTTTTACATTTTACTTAATTACAGAACTCAGTGCCCATTCGCAATTTGATCTTTGAGCTGCACAATAATGGAATTTACATAACGCGAATCGTTGAATCTCTCAAAGGGTATTTCTTGTTGTCGAGTTTTTAAGAAATTCAAAACTTGATAAAACAACAACAAATCAAGTTTTTTATAAGTAATTTTTAGTCAATAAGATTTCCCTTTGTAATAAGAATGTAAATGGCAAACAGATAAAGACAAAAATAGGAAAATAAATATACAAGAAAAGAGCGACATTGTTTTTGGGGCTGTTTTAAGTTTTCGGAATGAAAGAATGTCCCTTTATGCCATTTCGATTTCGAGCATATGCCAGGCAATTATTTAGTGGCAATGCCCCTGGGAATTGCCAACGAAATCTATAGAGTGCAAAAGAAGACGGCGCATATTAATAACGCTCTCAGGCAGTAGCACAAAAAAAAAAAACAGGGTTAAATGGCGCAAAGGTGGTGGCTTTTGGTGCGTCAAAAGTTTATCTACGAAAAAAAAAAAGAAGTAAAGTTGGGCAACTGAAGCTGCCTCTCTGATTTATGCCGCTTCGCTTGGCTGTGCCGGGGCCAGCTCAGAGCCCTATCATTGGGGCAACAGCGCAACAGTTGCAACTCTCTTAATGTTGGCGTTTATTTGAATAAACTCAAACTTCTGATTTCACAGGGCAGCTGGCAGCAGCGGCAGCGGCAAAAAGTTGCAAAACTTTCTCGGTTAACTGATTTCTATACCGACACCTGCAGCTAGCACCGAAAAAAATGTTCTCGCGAGCCCCCCCAGGAGACTCATAATTTAAGGAGAGTATATCAATAAATTACGCATCCTGCAGCCAGCACTTTTTAAAGTAGATAAAGCGACGCGCGCACACACACACATTACGAATATATATGTGTGTGTGTGTGTGTGTGTGTGCAAATGAAATTGTTGCAAAGCTGCTGATCAAGAAACAGAGCTAACCCCCAGGTCCATTACTGACCAGCTCATGACAAGTGGTGGTGCTGGTGGTGGCTTTCATGTCCAACTCAATGCGGCCCAATTGATTGCCCTTTGGCATGTCGCACCCCAGTGGCGGCATCGCTGTAAACATGCAGCCTGACATAAGCTACGCGTCGTGCATCAGCTCCATTAATCAATTACAGACACACCCTCAACCAGCTCGACGAACGCCCCCTTGTACTGAAAAAGCACCAGGGTGCTCCTCCACTGTGCTCCACGGTGCTCCACAGTGCGACAATCACAACATGTCACAGAAGTGTCTAAATTCAATCAGCACCCGAAAGCAAGAAAAACCAAGAAAAAATGGAAAAACATTGCAAGCGGGTGTAATCAACTGCGCAATACGCGTTCAAACCGAAAAAAAAAATAGTCGAAAATTGTCATTATTATTATAGCTAATTTGGAATAACGTGGTCGAAATTGAATAATTGAAATGGAGACATTTTGATTTTCGCGCCTTAGCTGTATTCAATATCTATTAAATTAATCGAAAAATGTAATAGAGAAATATCTTTAAAGCAGGTTCTCTTAAATTTCTTCAGCATAAAAATTGCTGACAAAATTTCCTGGCTAAAATTTCTTCAAAAAATTTCAATAGCAACGAACATTGCACAAACCCAATATACTCTTTTCACCACGTGAACGTGAGTATATAAATATTGGAGGGTTGCTGGAAATCCGTCAATCTCAGCTGGCATCGAGCACCTGGTGTAAAGCCGAGCTTTTTTTGTTATTTCCAAATGTGGAAAGTATCGGAGTCAAAAAAAATTGTTTGTTGTAAGTAAAAAGCAAGTGCCCAGAAGTTATAGAACAGATCGATTCGATTCCTTGCGCTTCAATATCCTCTGCAGTCCATTGGCCATGAAGTACATTTATTTATCGGATAAATTTGATGCCAGCATCGCCAGATCAGATTTTGAAGTTTCGCGATTCAATGACGAGCTCGTCACCAGGTTGCAACAATGCTATCAAATTCAGGATCGGCTGCAGTCGGATCTGCTTGCGTGCGATGCACGTTTCTCGCTCTTTGTGGCAGCTGCAACCAGCTACAATTACCAGACGCTGCTGCGACCCTTTCCCAAGGAGTTCACAGACTGCGATCAGCGGCCGGACATTGAGGCGATCTTCGAAGTTGTGGCGCACATCGATCGCCTGGAAAGCATTCTGGAGCTGCTGATGAGGGGCGACTACAGCTGCCACCGGAAGGATGTGCTGCGCCTCCTGCACGCTGTCCTCGTGCGGCACGGCGAGCGTGTGGCCTTGCGGACAGTGCGACAAACTGATTTCAAAGCTCTGTATGCGTATCTGAAGATTGCGGCACCACCACAAACAGCGCCCACGCAGATCTTTGAGGTCACCCCAAGTCTGAAGTGTACGCACACCAACGATTATACGCGCCTCCGCGAACAGTATCCCGCTCGGATCGGATTCTACGGCGGCCAGCTGGAGCAGCTGTACGCCATGCTGACCGTTGGCTGTCTGCCCGCCAACGAGCCCCTGGAGCTGCTCGACGACGTCGACGAGGCGTTCAAACGCAGTCCACACCGTCCCAGCTGGGGCGGCTCTCGCTGCGGTGCCGTTGTCCGCTTCGTGGCCGTGGTCGAGTACGTGCTTAATCCCGAACATGTGTCCGTCTCAAGTGCAACTGGTTGTGTGATCATCAGACGCGCCAGCTGCATGCAGATCTCGTATCTGATGTTCTTTGGCCAGAGCTTTGCCAAGTACGAGAATGCGCTGAGAGTGCGGCAGCCACAATTGCCCCTCGTTTGGAATCACGCGGTCCAGTGGATGGTGGCCAATAGATATGCCCTTTCGCTGGGCGTCTACCTGATGGCACTGTCCGTCTCCTCGTCCAGTGGACGCGGCATCTTTCACAGATTCGCCAGCACGGGATTGTATATGCTAAGAAAGGGATTTTTAAAAATGTAATGCTGAATTGGCGAATATAATCACTTTCCAGCCCGCCGATCTTTGTGCTCAATCAAGTGATTATATGCGTCAATAAAGCCGTGACTCCAAACGAAAAAAATTTATGAATTAAAGTCTTAAATCGAAACGAAAAGTAAGCAAATGTTGGCATGAGTCACACGCAACTGGCCATAAATAACAACAATTTAGCATTACAAGTGACGCAGTAAAAATTTATACGCTCTCGCACATTTTCAATTTTCTGCAATTTTTCTAGCAATTGTGTGAAATTCCTTGCGGCGAAGCAAGGGGCCAGCTGCATAAAAAGGACATGGTCAGATTTGCGTGTGCGTGTGTGTGTGTGTGTGTGTGTGTGTGTGTGCACATAAACTGAGTGCAGGCAGTCTATGCCGTATACTGAACATACTGAAACTTGGCATTATGTGTTGCCGGACACTTTTAGGGTCACACAATTTAGCAGCTTGGCTGGCAACATTTTTCTTTTCTGTTTTATTTTTTTTTGCTTTTTATGCTCTCCAATGGCGACCACAACTATGCAAGTGCACATGTGTGTGTGTGTGTGTGTGTGTGTGTGTTATGGCATTTTTTACATATGCTCGTCTAGTTACCGCTACAAGTTATGCTGGGCATGCGTTGGCCCTTCGACAGACATGGCCAGAACCACATAGCTGGCATTTGGGAACGTAACTTGGCCTGACAAAAGCATTCGCGAAATACTTTTGTTAGCCATATTTCATAGCATTTAAGTGTAAGGATTGCAATTACCCCGCTCGACTTGGCAAAAAGCTATCAATTATTTGAGCCGAGTTCAGCAGCTATCATTACCAACTCCCCGACGTGGCCGGATTGCCAGCAGCCATTAATAAACGCACACATCAAACTTGGCACTGTCACATAAAATTCAATTTAGTGGCTTTTATGCCAAGGCAGCAACAACAACAACAACAAAGACAAGTCGGAACTGGGCTAAGTCACAAAAAGGGCAGCAACCCTCAACGGAGGGTTTTTACGCAGCTAAGCTGAATGCACATTAGCATGAGCACGACTACAGGTTAATGGTAGACAGGGATTTTAGGAGGGGTATGGGGTGGTAGAGGGAAGGAGGGGTGCACGCACTTACGGAAGAGTCCCAGCTTGGGTGGCAGTCCCCAGGTCGGGTGCCCTGCCACACTGCACTCGACCTGAAATCAAAATAAATGTCGACGCTGCTGTCACACAAAAGCCCCCCTTCCCAACCCCCTTGCCCACTACCAAGTTGACATTGCCGTATTTTTGGGGTCTAAGTTTTTGACTTCCTTAATGACAGTGTGGCAACGGTGATGGTGACGACAACAATCACAACGACCACGAAGACGACAACGAAGCCAAAGGACGACGTCATCAATGCCAACACCATCAGCATCCGCATCAGCATCAGCATCAGCATCGGGCCACAAGTTGATGATGCAATTTAAGAGCTTTTTGGCTTTCCCTCAAGATTCAGGAACTGTGCTGGCTGGCGCCATTCTTCGTTTTGATAATCTAACAAAATTGATAAGGTGTGAAATTCTTGATTTTATTTTCTGCGCTCTGCACAAGAAAATGCTTTTTCTTGCCAATATATACATATACATTTTTTTTCCAGGTCCCCCTCCGTTTAGGCTGCAGCAACAAAAAAAAAATGTTGCCTTTGATGTTTTTGATGAGGTGTTTGTTTAGTTTTTGATGTTGCGCATAAGGCGACATTTTGGCTATAACTCAGCGCCGCTGCTCTATCACCTTTTTTTTTGAGGATTTTTCCATTTACATTTTAAACGAAATTTAATCCAGTTTATGTTTTCCCCCACAAAATTGAGGGCAAGCTGCGACTTTTGCTTTGTACTATGTTGTCACTTTGAAATTTAAATCAACAAGGAAATTGACTTTGCAGCCTAGATTTTCTTCAGACTTTAGCCAACTTACAACGACTATGCTCAATTTTGTGGAGGGAGTAGTGGGCAGTTTTTTCTCTCTGTATTTTTTTGTTGTATTTTTTCTTTGTCGGAAAACGCACTCGTACATGTTTGCCAGGCGTAATTATCGGCACGTCAATTGCACAAAGCGGCACAAAAATTGTTTAAGCGCTGGTCAGCCATAAATTGATTTGTGCGGCAAACGAACGATCCACAGTTATCACAGAATTGTTTGTTTCTCTCTCTTTTTCTCTGTTGCTGCGGCATAAAAAAGTTACCCAGAAAAACTGGCAGGAATAAAAAAAAAACAACAGCAGAGAAAGAAAATGTAGCTGCTGCCGGCAATTGCTTTGAAATTGGCAGCAGCAAAAGCCGCAACCTTTTGTTGGATTCACAATCACACGTTGGGAAACTGCAACAACTGAACATCGTGTCGAACTCGAACCTGCTTTACAGATAGTTCGAAATGCAGTTACTTGCAAGTTTAATTGTGGCCGCTTATCAACTAACGGCAAGTTTGTAAAGAAAGCCACTTCGATTTTATCAAATTTGAACAAGATATTTGTAACTGAAGAAAATACGGAATTGAGAATATTTAGAAAAGTCTAATGAATTATTTAATTCTTGCCACAAGATTATTATTATATATTATTGTTTTTATACCCTGAACCCATGAAAATGGGTAAAAAAGGGTATAATGGTTTTGTGCAAATGTATGTAACAGGCAGAAAGAGGCATCTGCGACCCCATAAAGTATATATATTCTTGATCA
>SCDY01002352.1:0-14193 GCA_004143825.1 Drosophila micromelanica | reverse complement strand
TTAAGTGCCGAGAGTTTGTGTGTATGTGTTAAATGCTGGGTTCAGGGTATCTCCTAGTCGGGAGGTCCCGACTAGAGCAATCTTACTTGTTATTTTTATAAATATAAAATATTTATTGTTTAATTGTTGTAAAATGTTTATATCATAGTTTTTAATAGCTTTCCAATTTAAAATTTTTATTAATTTTTGTAAACGTAAGTATTAATGGTAATTGCATTTGTCTTTCATAACTGATTTATTTGAGTTTCAATATTTACTGTAAAAACTTAAGCATAAAAAAACTGTAGTCTATTTATAGAATAGTTCTATTTAAATTAATTAAATCACTTAAAGCGAACTTTATGTTTGGCTTTTGGTAACCCTGCTGCTTACTGTCCTAGTGACAACAGCAACAAACACGACAACAACAATGACAACAACAACGACCGCTTGTCGGCATTTTAGACTTAATTTAAATGCAAGCGAAAAACAAAAATATATATACATATATATGAAACAAAAAGCGCAAAAAAAAAAAACAAAACAAACTTGAAAGCGTGGTGAGAAGGAGGTGGATAAGAGAGCTAAAACAAAAGCCGTTTCAGCATTCCGTTAAACGCAACGCCAAACGTAATGTAGCGCAACGTAACGGCTGTGGAAGGCAAAAAGTATAATTTATGTGTATTTTGTTATGTGCGGCCGCTGTTTTTGTTGCTGTTGTTGCTGCTGTTGTTGTACATACTCTAGCACAAATGCTCATTTCATCGTTTAACTTGGCAAGGGCACAAAGCTACATGCTACAATTGAATTTGAGTTAGCCGGGGTAAGCACACACACACACACACACACACGCACACTCACGCACCCAGCAGGCTGCTTAACCCAATTCGCCGTCGCCGTTATCCCAAACACAAGTGTCTCAGCAGAGAATGTCAACGTTGAAGTCGACGTCAGCGTCGCTGCTGTTGCTATTAAAATTGTTGTTGCTTGTTTTGTTTTCGACAACAAAAAAGCGAGAGAGAGAGATAGAGAAAAGGAGCGAGCATTGGGTGCGTGCGGCTGGCAGCTTTTCACTTTTGCTTAGACATTTGCGGCAAAATGATTTTCAAAATTGTCGCCCACGAGAGTTGCTCTAAGAGTTTAGAGCGAGAAAGAGAGAGAGAGCGCCAAAATATATTTGCTAGAAATGTAATTTGCATTTAATTGCAATAGCGAAACTTCAATTTAATGCAGCAAGCTGATTTATTATCCTAGCCTCGCTCGGAATGTTACATTTTTGAATAGGGTTTAAATGAGTTTTCTGCATTTAGCTTGAAAACAATAAAATACTACGAGTTGAGAAATTTAAATTATTTAATTACGAAAAAATAAAATAAAATGATTAAAGAGTTAATAAAAGTTGCTAAACAGTACAAGCCAGCCACTGCCTCATTGGTGCCTCACATAGACGCCTTTGTTAACTGCTTTACAAAGTTAGAAGGTAATGTTAGACAAGTGTTGCACGTGTTTAATGACACTCTGGGGCATATAAATATTGCCTACTTTAGCATTTTGTGTTATTTTGTATACATAAAAATCGCGTCAACAAACTAATGTTGAGCGTGTAACCACATAAAAAAAATGTACTTCTAGTTTATGTTTTTGGAATATTACTTTTTTTATTTTATTGCAACTATAATAGTTTACTACTATATTCATTTTAATAGTAGTTTTATTGTTTTAGTTACATTATTAATTTTCCCTGGATATTTTATATACTTTCCGTACCTTATTTGTTTCTCATCCCGTTAGTATCTATTTGATTTGCTGTCTCTGCCTATATTAATATAATTTTCCCCCAATTATATTTTCAACAAGAGATGAAAACAATTCGGTGAGTTGCCATCCGTTAGAATTAGCATCTTTTGAGTTTTGTGCTCATTATTTGCTGTCTCATTCACGGGTCGTCATTCACTCAACAACTTCCACACTTGCTGTCAGCTGCAACAGCAACAGCAACATCATCATCATTGTGATGATCATCATTGTTGTGATCCCAGGCAAATCATCACCCAAGCCGTGGCAAACTCTCGCCTAAGCAAACAACTGAAGTGCGCCTGCTGTGGATGTTGCTCTTGTTTCACGAGTTGCTTAAATGAAATCAAAGTTTTTGCTATGATTAACTTTCCCCGTGGCATTGCTAACTGTGTCAAGTTTAAAGCCAGTTCAACAATGGGTTTTCTTTAAGTGGAATGGGGGGAGGAGGGGAGCGGAGGATGGAATGACGAGCGGAATGATGTAGCTGCAGGAATGTGGCATGGCTCGTTGCTCGATAGTTTTGCAATGTAATTTTCTTTATGATTTCACTGGAAAAAGTCGTGCGTGCGTAAAATTGAATCGTAGCGCCGCCATCCAAAACGCTGCCCATAGCTCTCAAATTTTATGAGGTTTGCAGTTTAAACAGAAGCCAGAGGCAGCTTTAAGCACAAAATAGAGACAGAGAGAGAGAGAGAGAGAGAGGGATACGGAATAAATGAAGAAAAGAAAGGAAGCTACTGAATGGAGTTGCTTTTCACAAGAGCCTTTGTCACAGTTCCTCTGGCCTCAGCATTTCCGTTCTGACTTGTGTCCTTTGTCTGCGTCTCCGGCTGAGTGGGAATGAGGCCCATTGTAGTTCAGCTCCCGACTCACATATGCATGCAGAAATGTATGTGTGTGTATCTATGTGTGTGTATAAATGTGTCCTTTTCCTTCTTATAATCAACTAAAAGCCAAATAATCAAAAAGTTAACACAATACGAAAACCATAGGGGAAACATTTGATTTGAACGAAGAACTTTTTATGCCCTTGCACAACATTTTATGAACTGGTCAAGTTTTTAAGAGATATGCGATAATTTGGTTTTACCTCTAGGAAAATATGAGTTGAATTTAAATGCAGATTAATCGAAGATAAAACATGATCAAAATGATATAGAATAAGTCTAAGTTCTAGGATATATTTCCAATTTGATTTTAGTTTTTGGCACGATAGCAGATTGGTTAAATTGAAAATTTTAGAATTCTAATATTAACAAAAACTTAAATGACTTTTTTTATAACTAATATTTATATGCAGAATCTATCTAAAAGGCTCAGACTAGACAAAAAGACAGTTTCGACAAATTTAAAGGCGTTTGTAGCCTAAAAATAAAATGTTTCTTGGACATTATTTCTATATTCTGTCATATGATTTGTGTTTTATTTTTGGCGCTGTGGCAACTCTTTAATGAGACTGTATCAATGAATCAATGAACGTCTAAGCCGAAATATTTGGCAGCTGGCAAGGCGGCTTCAAATGAGATGAAGATTTTTAAAGGTTCGTGATTTTTTTTTCGTTGTGTGACCTTTTGTGTGTCTGTGTCAAAGTGTGTGTTTGTGTGTGTGTGTGTATATACTTGTATATAAATATACAAGGAGAGGCAGCTGTGGCTGTAAGGGACTGTGGGCGGTGGTTAAAATGGGATGCTTGGCCCACAGCATGTTGCCTACTTTTTGACATTTTCAACATGTGTCCAATGCCTGTATGTGTGTGTGTGTGTGTGTTTTTGTCGCTTTTGAGCGTTGACGTTTGCGTTGATTTTTGACAGCTGCCTAGGCGGGCACAACACCAAACGTCAAAGACACGCACACCCTCACATACTGAAAACAATAACAGAAACTTGTTACCAAAGTATTGCCACATTGCCTTGCCACGCCCCCAACCAGCTCCGTCCTGCGTCTCCCTTAGTGTCTCTGTTATTGTTAGACTTTTGTGCGTTTTATATGCGCATACTTTTTACTTTTTTTCTCATATCTCTAAGGTTTATGTCAAGGTTTTTTATTACTTTGATATGCCGTTGTGGTATATATATATATATGTATATATATTTTACTTGTACCAGAGCTTATACTTGCGAAATATTGTGCTTCCTTTTCGAGTTGTTAGCTACCATTTTTTACGGCACTTGAATTGCAGTTTAAAGTTGACAGCAGGCGGATGTGCGTACTTACCTGTAAGTAAGCAAAAGTCAAAGCAAAAGCTGATTAAATGTGCATATAGGTGGGGGAGTATATATATAAATCTTAGTGTGTGTGTGTGTGTTTGTGTGTGTGTGTGTAGGGGTACACTTAACATTTATTGGCAATAGCTTGCACTGAATTGCGCATGCTTCACTTCCTAATGGTAAATGGTCTATTATCACAGAATGTTGATAGCTCTGAGCGCACCTAATGGTCGACAGCGTTGTGCGTCTCTAAATTCCAATATATTTGGCACACTACGCGGATACACACATTCTGGCACACATGAGTGGGTGTGCCAATTGACCTTTTATTGAAGATTTCTATGAGGCTTTTTTACTCCTCTGTAAATAGACATATGCGCATGCTTATTTAAACAAGACTAATTGTATAAATTAACTTATAATATACAAAGAAAATAAAAAATTAAATATATGTATATTAATTTTATTTTTATTATATATGTATTTGATCGCCTGTTTTCAGTCTTGATTACTTTGAGTATTTATGGTAAATAAGGAGCGATTATTTATCTAACTACTTCCATTACTATTACCTGAATTTTGGCAGAGAAACAAAGTACACAAGAACTTGCCACAAACACTGTCACATTTATCATTTATTTATAACCGGCTCAAATTGCAAATTTCGAATATTTTATAGCTCCAGCTCCACTATCTTCAGTATGCAAGTGCTGTTGGGTAAACATATAATCTAGCTACTCTACCAAATACCTAGCTAATCTGGCTAATTAAATTTTCTTGGGAAATGCATTGTGTCGCATTTGAAGTTTTCACATTACTTAACTCTGACTGGCATTATGGCATGAAAATTAATGCGGCTTATTTGCCTTTCAACTCTTGGCAGCCCTGCCAAAAGTTCCAGCTTGTAATTTGCATTTGCATATTGCTTTTAGTTTTGCAGTCCTGAAAACAATTGCAATCAATTAAATAAGTAGATATATTTTCATTATATAGGACTGGGAGTCATTCGAGCATATTTCTACAGTGCTCCAAATGCAAATAAACCCAAAATATGCCATTTAAATGCAATTGATTTTTGTTTGCTCAATGAACGGTAACAACAAAGAGCCAAATAGAATATATATTCTATAAAAGCCAAACAGGTGAGCCTATGTAGTAGAACCCATAGCAATTGCAAAAGCATTTAACGCATGACTTAAATGTCTGGAAAACGCAATAGAGAAAAGCACAGATTGAAATCTTGAAAATAAACCGAGAAAATAAAACTAGCTCGACTATTACATGCCCTTTCAAATACTTGAAAAAAAAACCAAAGCTATAACTAATCGATTTAATTAAAAGCGAATCATCCAAATAATAACAATAATTTTTTAAAATAAGAAGAGATTAACTCTTGCGCCTTTTTTTTTGGTAGAAGATTTTTATTAATAAAATAGAAAAATAAACAATATACTACAAAACTAAATCTTGAATCATTTTTTGTTTTAAACACAGATGAGAACCTTATGAATGTAGCATCTTACACTGAACTTTACATTGTTCTTTCCTTACTTACTTGAATTTCTGCTTTTTGTTTTTAAACATATTTATTAAAGCATATTTTTTAGAACCAAAAAAAAGTATTCATAATTAGTATGTCTATTTAAAGTTTCTTAAATTAAATACAAAATTTTGTAAAAAATTTCTATTCAGTATTTAATGTCTCTCCATTTGTTTAGGTGCTACAGGGTATTCTGAATTTGCAGTGTATCAACTTTGCAATACAACAAGTCAAATATTGATACACCTACATACACACACTTACACACACAATCAGGGCGACAGGTTGACTAGAAGGCGTGGCATTGTGTGCCCGACACAAAAACCAATGAAAAGGGAATGGAAAATACAAAAAAATAAAAAAACAAAAATGTAAACGAAGAGTCGAAAAAGTTGCTCAAAAAGCAGCACGCGCCAAACAAAACAAACAATTTGGTAGATGCGACGAACGCAAAACTCGACAAAAGCAATTGCAATTGCATCAGCAAAGCTGTGCGAGTGCGAAGTGGATGCGGGGTGTGTTAGTTGTGGCACCACAACAAAGTTGTTGACAATGCCAAACACGTTAACCGAGAACTTTTGGCACGAAGATAAACGCAAATAAATTTGGCAACTTGGTCGTTTACTTTTGTTGTTGTTGTTGTTGCTGCTGCAGCTGCTGCTGCAGTTGTCTTGGGCGCAAATTTTGCTCAAAGGCGACCAAAAACCCGCATGACAAACAAACAGTGGCTGCTAACTGTGCACGGTCTCTTGTCGCCAGCCCGCATTTACATTGCATAAATATGACACACAGGGCTCAATTTAAAGCTGGCCATAAACGGTTTTCACAGGCTACAATAAGCCACACCCCAGTCCACTGCGACCCGCCCACCCTTTGCCACCCAGGGGGAGGGATGCTATAGATAATTTCGCAAAAACCACAAATTGACATGCATTGAGCGTTCCACATATATCCCGTTTTATTGTGTGGGCAGTTCCCAATCCAGCCGAAAAAGCTGCCTGACTAAACCAAGGCTTGACTAATAAATACCCTGTGATCAGTTTCGTAAAACACCTCACCTTATAATCAAACCAATTTGCATCCAATCTCCAATCTTTAATTGTTATATGAAAAAATATAATAGTTGTGGGGTTTCCTGCTAAAAAAAAATAAAATATAATTTACATAAACAATAAATTGTTGTAGTTTTTTGCAAAAAATATTTAAAAAATTTCTAATGGCTTTCAAATTTACCATAATAAAAAACTTTGAATTAATAAAAATAATTTAAAATAATATTTTAAATTGTTAAAGTGAAAGATAAATTTTTTCCACAATAAAAAATCAGTCATACACTTGCACAAGTTTCCACTGCACTTTGTAATGGCTACAGGGTATAAATAGTCGGTCTTCATACAACAGTTAAAAAATCCGTGCCCAGATTTGCCGACGCATGATACTCATAAGTAAAATGCCTCCAGCTTTGAAGCTGCCCTCTGCCTCTGCCTCTGCCCCCTGCTTTCTATTCTGCTGTGATCCCAAAATCAAGCTGAGTGCGTTTATATAGGCTTATAGAAGCTGCAGGACAATTGGACAGCGGACAGCGGGACAGCTGGAAAACCGCCACAAGACACAGCAACTGGCTGGCACATAAATCGCTGTACGGTTGCTGTCTTGGCAACAAGCTGCTTGGCCCAAGGGCAATCCTGACTTTTACTCAACCCCCTCGCCACCCCTTTCTTCTGTCCAGCCGCTTGTGCATCTAACAAGTTGTCCATCTATTTTTTTCTGTTGTGTTCTGTGTGTTTGTCTGTTGAGTAGTCGAAACATCAAGAAGAAGAAATACAATTCATGGCCCCATACGCTTGCCATGGACAGTTCCATATTGGTTTGTTATTGACAGCATTGTTGTGCCGAGTTTTCTTCCTTTTTGGTTAGTTTTTCTATTTAGTTCGATTTAAGAGACGAGCTAAGCTGTCGACCAGTCGCACAGTTAGTCACCCGCCCACAAAGGATAACAACGGGAATAACGTGAAACGTTGGGGTATAGGTAGTAGAAGATCTAAGGATGGTCAGACCAAAATAGCTAAAGCTGCGACATGCAAGCAGCCGAATCATAGGATATATATACACATACAGAAGGACTCACATATATAATATATATATGTTAAAGGACATTAGGCACATTCAGTCTCTGCCAGCCAATAAGCTATATTCGGTCAGTTTTATTGGAGACACAAACTGTCAGAGGAGATACTGCTGCTGCTGCTACAGTTGATATATGCTGCGTATACGTAATGTGTGCAGGAAATGAAAAATGTAATTAAAAAAGTTTCTTTTGTTGGGCAAAAAGTATGCTGCGGCCCAGGAGCGGCTAGCCGAGGAGGGGTAGCTAGGGTTGATGCTGTGCAGGAAAACCAAGTGAACAATTTGCGGTTGGGTTTTTGAATGCGACTGCCGTGTGACATTCAGATGCTCGGACAGCATTCAATCTCTTCCTCTTTAGACCCTTACAAAAGGGTACTATAATTGTCTTATAAATTGTGTAACACAGAATTTTGCACAGTTAAAATATATGACTTATTAAGTCGCCCTTGTTCATAGACAAATAAAATCAATCAATTTTTTCTTGTTTTTCCTTACAAAAGTTGATTTGTAACGCTACTCTTATCAAGTTGAGCTTTTGACGTACCAGCAATATCTCAATAATATTGATTGTTTTATGTTTTTAATTAAGAAATTTCAGTAGTTATTAAGTTTACCTCGCAGTTTAATCTGAGTTTTACGAACATTAATCATTAAAAGAATTAGTTTTTTATTGAATAAGCTTTCCTTTTTCAAGTAGTTGAGTATAGTAAGATATGTATGCAAGGGTATTTAATTTGTGTGCCACACAAACACAGACACACAGCCACCCACATGTGTGTAGAAAGTGCTCATTAAAACATATCAACAAGCTTTTATAGCAGATTCCCTGCCGCTGCCGCTGCCGATGTTGCTGTTGCTGTTGTTGTTATCGTCGGCGACGTCGTCAAACCGACAGCAGTTAAATTCATTCATAAACTACGTGACAAAACGAACGGAAATGTAGAAGCGGAAATTGCCAACAAACACACATACACACATACACACACACAAACTAACACACTCATACACACAAAGACAGCCGGGTGGCGCTCGCTGTTCACATGACACAAATGCAACCAGACACTCTGTCAGTCCGTCAGTCATTGAGATCGTCCGTCAGTCAGTCGGTGACGGTTCAACGTGCGCGAAATATTTTCGCACTAGCCGCCTTTGCCTGGTATTTACAATCAATTTTTAAAATGCCAGAAAATACCACAAGCCACGCCTTCAATACCCTGTAAGTACAGGGAATTAGCCAGAATTTGCCATTAGTTCAGTAATGATTTTTTAACTTTTCCATTCAAAATAATAAACAATACTTTTTATATTTATAAAATTTTTTGTTTAAAAAATTATAATTATTAACCGTTTCTAAAAACCATTTATTATTTATTAATTTAATTTCTTAAATCTTGAAAAAATATATTTAAAATTTATTCAAAATTTTTTGTAAGCACTTTATTTTACTTTCAATATATTTTACTAAATTTGCGATTACAGAGTATTCGGCTGTCCGGCACTGCCAAGCCTTTGCCATTTTTTATGCCGCAATCCATCGAGTGTCTACTTGAGTGTTGCAAAAACGTTGAATTGCTGCGCCGAGCCCAAACGGTGTTGTTGGAGGTTGTGCGGGACACAAACACACACGTTGAAAATCCCATCCCTCCCAATCCAATCCCTCCCCCGTCGGTCGGTCCCTTGGCAATGCCAATCCCAACAAGCATATTACATTTGCAATATTTCCCACACTCGCGCTCTCATATGTAAGTCATCAACAAGAGTTGGGACAAGTAGGCGTGGCAGATCGGGGACTGAGATGTGCGGGGGATATGTGAAGGGCAGGCAATGTGGAGACAGCGCGAAATCTCATAATATTGATAGTGGGCTTTTGGCAAGGATGTAAAAAATCAAGCGTATTTTTTGATTGCAGCCATTTGACCTCAGCAGAGCGCGGGCCACAGTGGGCATAATTTTGTTCATTTTTATGTGATATATGTATAGGTATATGTATATATATGTATATCTATATATATGGGGTTGTACGTACATATATGACAAACAATTGAGGAAAACATTCCGCTATACGTTTTTCGCCCAGCCACAGAGACAACAAATTGATGCAGGTCAGGCCAACAACAACCAAATAAATACTACGAATGAGTATTGAAGTGTTTCCGGCAAGCAATCCATCTTCCTCCAATACAGTTTTTGGGTGGGCTGGTAGGTGGGGCAAGGACGAGCTTGTTGCCTGGTTCAATCAGAATTATATTGTCGTTCCAGAACAATAAAGAAGAGAAGGGGATTGTGTAAGGCAATGTGATTGCTCGCTGAATGAGACTGGTATATTCTACCTTTATTATTGCATGCTCCACTGGGCATTGTGGATGGAAGCGGTGCCGCTGGGTGTCAATGAACCATGTCGATCTGTTTTAATTGAACGCATTTGAAACAAGAAAAATATGGTTTCATAATGTAGCTGAAAATTGAATACCCTTTCCTATAAAAGTTATGTTCCTAATGAAGATGCATATATGATATGATATTGGCATAATTAAGGATTTTATTTCGGAATTTTAGAAAAAATATTTATAAAAACAAAAAATACCAATTTTTTTACCGATTAATCCTATGATAGCTATATGATATAACAATTCAATCCCGCCAAATATACCGCTCGCAGTAAAAAAGACAGACAGATTTAAATAGAATAGGTCTACCTTAACGCTTAACACATTTTATGACAAAATCATAGTACCCTTTTACCAAAGTATAAACACAAAGACTTAACTTATTTAAAATAAAGATTGGATAAGACGCAAACATTTAAATTTGATACTTGTGAAATACTTGCTTAAAAGCAAATGAAGCGCGAAATTAAAAATGAAAACACTTGAGAATAAAATATTATTATATCGAACACTTTTTTAAGTGAAAGTTGCTCAATAAAAATTTTTAATTATAATTTAAAATATTGCTTAACCATAAAAAGCGCTTGTTGAGTTGATAAGAAGAGGGTTAATCATGGATTAATCAGTTAACTGAATTTGGCCTGTAATCAGCGCTTATTTACAAACACTTTTCCTCTGCATTGTCATTTTGTTTTATTTTACGAATTAATTTACGTATTACCTGACAACGATGTCGCTGCCATTGCTACTGGAGAGGGGTGGATTGGGGTGGATTGGGGTGGATTCCTATGCTGAGCTGCCAGCGTTGAAAAGCTGACTCGGAAAAGCATTCAACTCGACAAGCTACACGTTAGTTGACCTAATTTAACCTTGACCCATTTCCCAGCAACACACAGACGGTTGAAACCTAAACTACAATGAGTACACATCTAAATCGTAGAATTTCAATTATTGCCCTTTCCAAGCATTTTAAATGCAATTAAACAGGTAATTAAAACAATATTAATTAAAAGAAAGCTTAAGAAATTTCAACATATAGCAAACAAATAAGTTATACAATTTTATTGGCATAGAGAAAATCCAATTAAATTTATAATAAAATTATATAATATAATTCAAGCAAACATATATATTAATATGTATGTGTATTGGTGTCAGTGCGATCTGCAAATAAAAACTTTAAAATATTGGTACTTTTACCAACTTTCTGGTTTTATAAACTATTACATTACTGTCGCATTGGATATATAGTTACATAAAGCATTTACTTTATTGCAATAGTTGGGTCCTTCAATTAATTTAAGCACAATTTGCGAAAATTGGCCAAATCGAAAACTCACTCCACGAGGAATTGCATACTTTATGGTCGAACCCTGGCTGTTGCTGTTGCTTACCTCATATGCATATACGTATTACGATGCCATTACTTGGCATCTGGTGAAAACCTGTTTTACCTGTTTGCTATTTGCTGCACGCAAATTGCGTAAACGCAACGTGCCACAGGCCTCAGAAGCCGCAGGCACAACCATCAGCCCTGGGGACGCACGAATTCGCCAATCGCATTGGGTATGCCAGGGTCGCCGCTGTGTGTGTGTGTGTGTATTTGTGTGAGTGTGTATGTGTGTGTGTGTGTGGGCCATAAATGTCAAAGTCAATGCAGTTAGCATGGATCTCGGGCAGCTAGAGAGCCAGGTCTTGAGTCAAGGTCTACCATAAAATATACAACAAAACGAGGCAGACAATTTCAGATGAAAATAGCACGCGTGATAAATGAAAAACGAATGCGAAATTCAAATATATATATATATAAATATATTTGTATATATATGTTGTTGCTGAATAATTGAAACGATAAATTTTGCACACAATAAAGCGCTAGGAATTCAATAAAGTTTACAATGCAACGGTGTGGGCATGTTGTATCTGGCACACTCAATGACATTTTACTTGTATAACTTGTTGCTGCTGCCACAAACACACACACACACATACACTTACACACACATGTGTAAACATTATTTTCTGCACACACAACCAGAACACGACAATAAAAATCACGCATGAATTTCATGTGTTCACGACGGGCACAACAGCAGCAGGAGTAGCAGCAACACGCCCCACAGTGCCACTTGCATAAACAAGTAGGAGCTAGTGGGGTGGGCGGGGCTGTGGCAGAAAGCAACATGCAACGGTTTGGCGCAGAAAAAATAAGAGAAAAAGGTCGCCGAACAAAAACCTCAACACACGAGTAAAACAAAATGTAATTACAACAAGGACTTTGCAACAGCGCCGAGGCGAGCGGAGAGGCGGCAACAATGCAATTGTGCAACAATGTTGCACGAGTGTATTAGTGTGTGTGTGTGTGCGTCAGGCAGTGAAAGTGAAGGTTAGCTACCAAAAAGCGTTGTTTTAGCCCAGTTGCGACATGATGTGGCAAGCAGCACAGGTTGCCACAAGCTCAACGCTACACTTCAGCTTTATTGCATACATTAAGGGGCCAAGGTGTGCCACAGAGCAACGCACACGCATTCGCACCCACACACACGCACACCACACTTGAAACTGCACCTGGGGGAGTGTGCGTGTGTGTGTGTATGTCTATTTGGTTAATGGACATTGCCGTTTTGGCTAGCGGAGCGAACGAGAAAGCTGGAGTGGAACAAAGGGCCAGGCGAGGTGGAGGTAAAGAGTGAGTGAAGTACCATCATAAATAATGCCACAAAGCCTGATAGATGCCATAAAGCATAAATAGATATATAAAATTTAACATATACCCCATATACATTATATACATTTTCCGGTCGAGTTGATAAATGGCGAGATTGTTGGCTTTAAATATTTGGCCTGCCACATCAAATTTTTAAATTATTTTAATAGCAATAGTTAAATAAATTACATTCAAGATAAACAATATAATTGCATTTATTAAAAATAGAATTTAAATCAACTTTTCTGTAAACATTGTGCGTTTTTTCTTTCCTTTTCTTTATATATGCCTTTACAGTTCTTTTAGTAACAGAAACAGAAACAAATAATATTAATTAATTTCAGTATTTTTTTGCTTGTTTGCTTTAAATCGCTTACCTAATTCTTGTTACACTTTTTTCAAGCTTTGATGATTTATCTTATTTAGCTTTATTTTCACTTATTTTTTAAATCTTTAAACTTCTCCTGTAATATGCCCTTCGCTCTTCCATTTTCTGTTCCACTTCTTTTACCCTTGCAATTAGCTTAAAGAATTTCATTAAATTTAATTTGTAGCAGCCACAACCATTTTCCGCCGCAGCTCAGTCGGTTTTTGCTCTCACACACGTAATGCACTCGAGAGGGAGCAACTTGCAACATTTTATACTCATCATTGTTTGGCACTTAGACAGACCGACGACGGCGGCGCCGCAGTTATGTCGATTAGATGTGGAGACACCTGCACTGGCCGCAATGCACCCCTTTCCCACCCTCTTCTCTCGCAGACGCCACGTTCGTGTGCTGCCATGTGCTCTTCACGTGGCTAACGAGCAGCTGATATGACAAAATGCCATTTGGCTTTTAGGGCGAGGCACACACGTGAGCCAGGTGAAAGCCGTGGCCCCGTCCCCCCTCGGGCACTTGCCCTTACGAGCTGCCGACAGCATCCTTGACATGCTTGCGGAGCGCCGTGACAATTGTGCCTGGGCTAGGATTTGGGCTAGGGCTTGGGCTTAAACTGTCGACTTGCCTGCCACACTTTGGCTGCTGCTCCTGTTGCTCGTGCGTTTGCTCTCTCCGCATATGTCTTAATTAAAATGCTGCCGTTTTGGCTCCATTAAACGATCCGTTTGGTAACCAGCTAACGCACTTTGCAACACTGCCACAAATTCTGGCCACAACTCAAAAATCAAATTTGAAGTCTATGTCCGAGTCGTAGTCGGAGTTGAAGTTGCCACCAATTTGGCTGCCCATGCACATACAAAATCTTTCAATTATCTTTACAACAAAATTGATTTTATCAAACAAGTTTTATTAAATTTTTCAATATTGCAATAGAAATTATATTTCTTATTTAATTTTCAAATTTCTCAGATTTTTATACCCTGAACCCATTGAAAATGGGTGAAACAGGGTATTATGGTTTTGTTGAAATGTATGTAACAGGTAGAAGGAGGCATCTCCGACCCCA